>JASCZW010004317.1:0-26497 GCA_034211315.2 Aedes japonicus | reverse complement strand
TTGCCAACTATGGCCTGTTGTATCAATTACGTAGAAGAAAGGTTGTTATTGGTAAATTTCAAGTGGAAATGCATAAATTTGCGTTTGTTTATATTCAAGTGGCGCGTCTAAACACAAACCGAAGGAACAAAATCATTGTATAGTGAATAATAATGTTTTCATTATTGAATGACTGATATATCATATATGAACATCACTTAAGTTTTTCGAGGCAAGTGCAAGTGTGCATTTAGTGATAAATCCATCGAATGGGACGAAGTTTCATCCATGAATATACCCAATTTGGTGCTTATAGACCGACATTAAATCCAGATCCCTCGAATGTTTCTAACTTTATTAAAAGAGTTGCGTAACTTATCTTTATACACTCTACCAAATGTCTTATCAAACTTATCTTAGCAAGCGTCTAACTAGTTGAATCTCGCTTACAGCTTAAAAGCTTTATAATAAAAGTTATAATAAAAAATGTAATCGATCATTGCATAATAGGCTGACTTAAAAGATGCATACCCTATATTCTTTTTGCACGATATATTGAGCGATTATCTATTTTGGCTCAATCACTATCAAGATTGCGTGCAAATTTTATGTGTGATTTCGATTAAATCACTCTGTCGTTGGCCAATCTAACCGTGGCCTAAACTGAAAAGCCTTAAAGAGTTTTCCTCGGGACTTTTAGGTCATCCCTTTTGAGGTGGCCGTTCTGTCAAGAATATTTATCAATGTTATGTTATTGATGTTATTCAATTTTGGTTAAGCATCTCATGTGCAAGATTCAGATTGTATCCTGCTTTTAATTCTGAAGAGTAATTAGAAAGTTTAACCAGCTCAGGAGCGTAGAAAAACATTGTCGTGTTGTTGTTGTTTCGTATCTACGCGACTTCCTGGTTTGTCTCGCCTGGGAAACGACCTGGCGAATCCAACAACACATGAACCGGGACCAACGGCTTTACTTTCCATCCAAAGCACGAAGCCGTGAACAGAGACTTTCTGTCTCAGAAAATCCCAACGGCACAAGTCAATTACAACTATTAGAAGGAGTAGAAGTTTGCTCTTTCTTTTGGTTACATTTGATTTCAGATACAACCAGTAGTTTTTATGCAATTTCGATTTGAAGTGAGAAAGTTGATGTACATACTATCGAGGTTTACCTGTACCAGCTACCCGAGCAGGAGACAACAACATATGAATACCTAATTTTGATCTTGACAACTGGAACTCGCGTAAAAGAGCTCAGATTAAGAGGTAAAATACCTAAGCAAAACACCTAATAATAGCAAACAAAATGCCTCTCGATTAACAAAACTGGTTATTTCGGATACCTGGGAATACCTGAGAGATACTATTTTGGTATTGTCTTACCTCAATTTGGTATTCGCATAACACTGTGGGCACAATTTTATGGTATTATCCTCAGGTATTTTACCTCTTAATCTGAGCTCTTAAATACCAAGGCCAGCAATCAAGTTATTCTTTCCTGCTCGGGTAAGGACTGACTACTTGACCGGCGCCGTCAGCAAATTTAGCTCAGGTTGAGAAATTTCGTTGTGTTTTTAAGTAAACCATGACGAAATTTGCTCAGAATTTTCGACAGTAACTCGGGATTTCAGTTTATCCTTGTTTAGGTTTTTTTTGGATTTTAATATGAGTTTTTCTCTGGGCACATTGGCTTCAAGCATTTTTTTTGTAGTAATATCTGATTATTAGAATCAACTTGTGCACGGCGCTTATACAGCTTTCATATGGGTCTTAATTCCACAATTAATGGAATGTACGCATGTTTAAGAACAAACAAGTTCGTAAAATATTCAATTTGAGTGATTAAACAAACCCTTGCCTGTGAAGGTGGTGGATTCGTCCGTGCCTTAACCTACCCTGCATTGGAATGTGAGGCAAAGAATGCGTCCTTTGTTCGAGTTCTACTATATCCAATCCCTTCGCTAAGCTTTCAATACTTCTATTCAATTTTCACAACCTGCCGTACCTGCTCGTTGCAAATCAGTTCAAGTTACTTGAATGCAACTCCATTCAGTCACAATCAAGTAACTGCAATAATTTATGTCAGTTTTGTGTTGTTTGGAAATTTTACATGTAATATGGAACGATCTCAGCAATCTCTAATTTTGTTCTTTTGCTTCCTCTTGCATCGTCGGATCAATATTTTGAATTAATTTTGAATAAAATTCAAAAGCTTTCGACGTTCTGATCTTTTTAAGCAAAATAGTATTAAAATTTAGTTAAAGTTCAATTATTATTAGTTAATTTTTTTAACTTTCTTTTTAGGTAAAATAATGTTATAAATTGTAAAGTCCCTCTCGAAGATCATGGTTGTCACCTCGTTGTAGGTGAGAGGGCTAATCTCATGCAAAAGGCCAGCATGGGAGACTAAGAACATGATCAGCAGTGATAGTATCACACTCTACTTTCTTTAAATTGCCACGTCGTAGTACGTTTATTTGAAGGCACTGAAAGAGGTGTCTTACTGGCGGGTTTGGCCGCAATTCACTCTTATACGAAGCTGGGAACATTCTACAAATTCCTTCAAATCCAAAGGACAATTTCCTTCAAAAATTTAGGGAAACGACAAAAAGTGCACTTTTTATTTGCTTGACAACTCTTCCATTGCTGTTTACTCTCTAATTGTCATTGAATAAACAGCAAATATACCTACTCACTTGGTATTCTTAATAAACTTATTGTTCCCATCATTATCGAAAAGGGTGAGTGTTTTGATCATGATTGTGAGCAACTGGTAATATGTCCTGATGTGTCAGGTGCAGATAATGCAAATATATATTATAATTTAAATGTACGCTCTATAAGACAGTCGTGATCAAGGCACTGACTCTAACAACATATTATTTACCTAGGGATCAGACCTTCTGAACTGAACAAGGTTCATTGAAAAATGTAACTTAGGACAGATGCTGACAAGGAGTTAAAGGCTGGGGTTTTATAAAAAAAAAATACAAATAATTCAGACTCACCACTCACTTTCTTATGCGATGGGTCAACTTATATGACATTAAAAGACCATGGCGGAATAATATAAAGAGATCGGCCAAGACCGCCAAGACTAGGAAATTGGTTTCAGACAAATATAACAGACACAATTAAAGATTAGTAAAAACAAAGTTCACTAATGTAGAACACATGAAAAGAATAAGGCGAACAAAAATAAATGAATCAGAAGAGGTAAGACGAAATAACGCCAATGACCAAATGACATAAAACAATGGACATGAACATAATGCAAAGAAAGGAGAAGCAAACTTGGGAAATGTAACACCTTTTGAGGCAGTGTCAACAGCGTCTCTATGGACGACATGATCCTTGCACGGCTGGTGAAATGCTTCAAAGGGAGTTAAGTTATGTCAGTCTAACACACAAGGAACAATAACTTCTTATTTTTGGTTCGAGAAAACTGCTTCGGAAAACTTTCAAACAAATAACAATCCAACGGACTAGACTACAAAAAACAGAAGAAACTTCGAAACAAATCATTCAAGCTGAAAACGTGATACTGAATAACAAAATCACAAATAGACTATGGAAAAAAATAACAAAGAACAACATAACATAACAAAATTCTCAAACGTGGCTCCTTCCGAGTCATTTGCAACAGCGTCTTCTTGGACGACATGTTCCGTGTACGGCTGGCAAAATGATTCGAAAGGATCTACGCAACGATATCATCAAAGGCCTGGCGTAGAGGTTTCTACTCTATTCAGAGTCCCGCCAGTAAACCTTACAAAAAACAAAAAAAAAACAAAAAAATAATGTTAGAAATTGTAAAGTCAGTTGACGATTCAAAAGCCGAAGCGAGACCTTTCTCTCGACTTTATTTGGTGGGCAAATGTTTCGTGCGGTTTGCGTCTCGGCTAAGCAAAGTTGTGTACTGCTTCAATGAGTGCAGCAGTGGCTTTTAAAAGTGTATTCAACTTCTTTTTCAACCCTTTATTTGAACCTAGGAAAGCACCGATCTGCCGTCGTCATTTGTAATTAAGTAAATAATTAGTAATTGTTTTTCAAGGATTCCTTAAGGAAAAAATCCCTAAACTCGTTCATTTTTGCTCGCACTAAAGGAGCAGAAGTATCGCGGTTTTATAGTTCCGAAGAAAAAGGTTTGATTCCTTAGAAGTGAAACGTGTATTCCTTCATAGTTTGCCGAAGGTAATAAATTGAGAATAGTGAATCCTAGAGGATTTGAGCTGTTTAGTGGAATACCTGTAACTAGAAATTAGAAGAAAAATTAGTATTTTCCATTTAATTCCAACTACTTTTGCTTATTTTGACAGATACGCGTATTTCGTCTACAATGTGCAGACTTCTTCAGTGTCTCGTACTTATAACTCGACTTAGTGGTTTTGAAAGTGAAGTGCTTTGAAGATTTTTTTTTTGTGTCTTTTAAGAGTTAATTTCCGTCAGCTTGACTTACAACTGTGCGACGTCCACTCCGTTTTGTTGGAGGATATATACCACAGAAAAAGGTAATCTGAATCGAGCTTAAAGATTGTACTCGGAACATATGCACAGATTGATATGTTCACCAACAATTCGTTTCAATTCGGACATTTTTAAAACTCTCAGTGAATATTCGCTATAAATAAAACCTGAGTGATTCCAGACGTTGCGAATCAAAACAAACACAAAAAGTAGAGAGTTACTCTCCCATGTGCGCATCAAAACAGAGTGCACACAAACTACCGCTACAAACTATCAACAAAGCTATGAGTAGTACATGAGCGCGTACCAACACGTTACTTTTGCCTGTTGAGGTGGCGGATTCGTCCGTGCCTCGACCTGCCCCGCAGTGGGATGCTAGGCAAAGGTAACGTCCTTGGTTCGAGTACTACTTCACCCATACCCATTCGCTCAATTTTCAATACTTCTATTCTATTTCCTACCTACCGTACACTGACGGAACATTCAACACTTTCTCTTCGCATCTTTCATTCTAGCAATCATTACTGTCCATTCTTGGTGCCTCATGGTGAGGAGCGAACATCTCCTTCTACATCATATTCCATCCACTCTTTCTTCAAATCCTGGTCGTTTTTGAAGACCTTCCCTGTTTTCCGGAGCTTGCCTTTCATAATCGCCCAATTTTTTTCTTTTTGGCGAAGTTCTGGCGAGTTTGGCAGATTTGTCTCCTTCGGCATAAAAACATCGGTTTCGGGTAATGGCTCGAAGCTCCAGATTCGGCCAAAACAGAGTGTCATCTTCGTGAGACCGGAGGAAGGGCAGATGGTACTGGCCGTTTTGTACGGCTTGCTGAATTTGCCGCACCCACAGATCGCCTGCCACACCAAGTACTTCTTGGCGTATTAGTCGACCTTCTTCTTCCAGAACTTCTACGGAACATTGAGGTGGGACTTGGCGTCCGCTTTCTCGTCGTTCATTAAGATGCCTTTAGGCTACACCAACCACTCGTGGTACAGCTTCCAGTCACGCAATTTGACCACTGTTTCTGTTCATCGGTTCGGTTAGGCGCTTTTCATACCTTGAAGACATGAAGTCCGGCCCGCTTCATTGTCTGCTGGACGAACCATTTTGTTGTGGGTCACTTACCGACCAATTGAGCTCGTGTGTCCGCTAAGGCTCGCCATTCGAGGTAGCCAAAAGGAGGGAAGTGGAGCTCGTCAGTTAGTTGAGCGGAACTCACCCAACTGAAAAACCCTGTCACGCTACAAATCCCGGTGGTCAGGTTCAGAGATCGCGGTTCCGGTGGAACCGAACCCAAATCGAGAGCTAGTAGTTCGGTTTTAGTCCTTGCTCGGTCAACTGGTAAGGTACGCGAAGCCGGGTCCCAAGCCTACTAGTTCTCAAAGGAACGGTTATTCCGGACGCTCTACACGGTTCCAAATCGGAAATCTTCCGTCCAGCTGCCAGTCTATCCGCACCTTTAATTCGGCCATATGCACATGAGCTCACGCCGCCATCTTGTGGGGGAGCGATCGTCCTTCGGCAAACCGCCAGTAACTCGACGTCAGCACGGTCGAACGAATCATTGTCGTCCCCGATTTCTTCTTATTTATCATTTCAAGCTAATTACTTTCACAGTTTGCTTATTGCTTGCTCTCAATTCAGTGTTCTGAACGCACTTCCACAGTTATTAATTAAGAGCTTTCGATGCCAGGTACCGTTTTTCAATAAGTATGATTGCATGGCAAGTTCAATCATACCCTATGCCCAGGGAGTCGAGAAATTTTCCTTAACGAAAAATTCCTAGACCAGACCGGAAATCGAACCCAGCCTCCTCCAGCATGGTGTTGCTTTGTAGCTGCTGAGCTAAGGGTGGACTTGACACCGCCCCGGAAATAATACGTTTCGGAACCGGTGGAATCCCGCCATCGTTACAAAATCCAAACATACAACAGCTTCATAATATATTCAATCTGAGTGATTCGCCAAATTTAATAACATGTAATATGGAATGATCTCACCAATCTTAAATTCGGTTCTGTTTGCTACCTCTGCTTTTTTTCCTAGAGGGAAGTTGGAAAATTAAATCAAAATCATGAAGGAAAAGCCCGGAAAAATTGCGGTTATTTGAAAATTGTATTCGAGTGGTCACCCTCAACGTTTCTTCCGTGAAATGATGGTTGTTTCGAGTAGTTCTTCAACTGCGCATTCAATTTTGAAATCCACGATTTGTCTTCAGAACACTTTATCACTCTCGGTGTTTTCCCTTTTACTTCTTCGAGACTAACGGAGAACTAAATCGCTGATCTGCTTATGTAGAGAACACTTTTAACTCAATCAGTAAAGCCCACCTCACTTTTCCCGATAGCGAATTCTAACCTCTAATTCCGGGTTCAAACAGCTCCGAACGCCGACGAATGCAACTCCCTATGGAACCTGAATACTCCATCAAATCAGCTGTTCCACTAGAGGGGGGCCTTGCAACGCGACATCCAACGTGGGGAAGAAGCGGAATGGGAATAAGTGCATTTAATGGGTTTTAGATTAGATTAGATTAGTCCGACGAAGGCGAAGGCAAGCTTGGCGGCTCAAGCTGCCAGTCTCTCACCTTTCCTAGCTCTTTTTCAACAGTTCCGAAAGGTGTGGTATACGTGTTCGATGGTTAGGCTTTGAGTGCACAAAACGTCACAAAGTCAAGTCGTCCCCTGACGTCCAAAAGCAAAATCTTTCGCAATGTCATATTTTTACGCACGTTTCGAAATTTGCACGGCCTGCTTGAGAAAACGGCAACCCATCGGCGGCCAAGTGATGAATATCAATCTATTTTCGGACGCGGCGTGGGGCAAGCCGAAATGTGTGTAAACGCGCTTTTAGCCCGATGACGATGTTTTCGCGTTTTCGCAGGTTTTTTGAACCTACTAACCGACTTTGGTTGCCACCGACCGGTACTCGGTGCTAAAAGGATGCCTTCCTCCTCCGATTGGCAAGCGAGTGGATGCATCACCACCGGTCAAGAATTAAATTTTGGCGAGGGAATGGGCGGGGGACGACCAATTTGCAAATTTTATTTTTATCACAAAATAATAATTTTTGCACTGCTTTTGCCATGGCCATTAACCGTGCAGTTTTGGGTGGCAGTCTACCGCCCCTCCCCCCCCCCCCCCCCTCAGTGTGTTTTGTGCAATGGGAATATTTGCGCGCGAAAATTCCGCTGGCGCATGATCGCCGCTGTCAAGCATTCATGCATTACGTGGGGCAACACGTAATGAGCAAAACGCACTTTTTCGTGTCAACCGTTGGCTGTTTTGTTGGCAGGATTTTTGGTTGGAAAATTTGTTATGAGAATTGGCGTGAAACGCGTTTGCAATCGTTAGATGAAATTCTAGCCTCGTTGGAAAATTTCGGTTGAAAAACAAAAACCTTCAAATTATTTCTAAGGTATTGTTGTTGGCAACAAAGAGGAAGTGCGAATTGGAAATCCCAGAATTGGGACCGTTACGAAACCTGGTAAGTTTGTTTTACATAAATCAACCAGTCATTCTTCGTTGCATTGGATATTTCTCAGATTTGCAGAAGCCTGCCAGTTCCTTAAAAACCTCAGCTAACTTTTGATGAATCACACAACTTTTTCGATTTCCATCGAAGCTCTTTTTCAAAATCGCTCCAAAAGCTTTCCTGAAAACCTATACTTGAGATTTCCAAAGGACTGTTTAGTTGTTGCTAATTTCTCCTCGATCCCCAGATTTAATCCACAAATGCCATGAAAGTTTTTTAGGAAACTTTGAAAACTATATTTTTTCAATCCTCATTTAATAACTTCACTAAAAGAAGCACTGATGAGTTGATTCAAAATGGCTAAAAAATTGCAGCGAACCCCTACAAATTGCTCCAGGGTCACTGAAAAACATTCCCTCCTGATTCGCTCCAAAAATTGGTTTTAGCTAATTCATAAAACTGTTTGATCAATTGCTGCCATCCCTTAAGGAATTTCCCATGATGTTTTGTCCGTCATTGAACCAAAAACCCATAGGCTTGATTCTGAGGACACGTCCATTTTTCTCAGGCATCCGAAAAATTAGCTCCTGAACACTTCCAGGATTTTTTGCATCCTCATTGCTGACGTAAAAATAATCTACAGGTAATGCGGATCGCCACAACAAGTCAATGAGTTTTGGTGTTCACCAAAAATTGTATGAAAATCCTTTGGCAACTGTTTAGTTGCCTGAAAGTATTTATTTTGGCAAACTGCTTGTCCATAACTTCAAAAAGTTTCTATTTTTAAATTTTCCAAGAAACAACTGTTAAATCCCATAGAAAAATGTATGAAGAATTTCAGTAGCCGTTTCATTGCGTTGAAATCCGATGAAGTTAATCCGAATGCTTTATGCCAAGGGAGTCGAGAAATCTTCCTTAACAAAAAAATCCTAGACCAGACCGGGAAGATTAGCTCCATAAGTCCTCCAGAATTTTTTAAGACCTTCTGCCGAAGAAAAATAATTGATGAAAAGGTAAGCAGGTAATGTCAAAGTCTATGATGTGCCTACAAATTGCTCCCGATTTACTGAAAAACATTTGGCCCAGATTTACTGGGTTTCCATGAAAATTCCTCCTGACTCGCTCCAAAAATTTCTTTTAACCTTCTTCTTAAAACTGTTTGCTCAATTCCTGCCATCCATTAAGGAATTTCTCGTGATGTTTTGTCAGTCACCCAAGGCATCAAAAATTAGCTCCTGAACACTTCCAGGATTCTTGACACCACGAATAAATTATCTACAGGTAATGCGGATCGGCACATCAAGTCTATGAGTTTGGTGGAAAAGTTGCAGGGAATTTTTTTTCAAGAGCCTTGAAAATCTTCGACAGAACTTGCGATCATTTTTCAGGAAATACCTAGAGATTGTCACTGACCCTTCTGTCGGCTTGAAACGAGATAGTGTTGTGATGTTAATTCTCCAGAAAAACATACATCACGGCTCGGGAAGGCTAGCAACAGCTATGAAAATGTCCACCAAAAATTGTATGGAAATCCTTTGGCAGCTTTGTGGTTGCCTAAAAGTATTTAATTTAGCAAATTTCTTTACATAGATTCGAAAAGAGTCTTTTTTTCACTTTCCAAAAAAAACCTGTTAAGTCCCGGAGAAAAATGTATGAAGAATTTCAGTAGCCGTTTCATTGCGTTGAAATCCGATGAAGTTAATCCGAATGCTATGACCCCAGGGAGACGAGAGATTTTCCTTAACGAAAAATTCCTAGACCAGACCGGGAAGATTAGCTCCATAAGTCCTCCATATAATTTATGCAAATGTGAGCAGGCAATTTAAAAGTCTATGATGTGCATACGAATTGCTCCCGATTTACTGAAAAACATTTGGCCCAGATCTACTGGGTTTCCATGAAAATTCCTCCTGACTCTCTCCAAACATTTCTTTTAACCTTCTTTTTAAAACTGTTTGCTCAATTCCTGCCATCCCTTGAAAAAATTCTCATGATGTTCTGTCAGTCATGAAACCAAAAACCTATTGCCTTGATTATGAGGGCCCGTCTATTTTTCTCAGGCTTCCGAAAAATTTGCTCCTGAACACTTCCAGGATTCTTGGCACCACGAATAAATGATCTACAGTTAATGCGGAGCGCCACATCAAGTCTATGAGTTTGGTGGAAAAATTGCAGTGAATTTGTTCATGAGCCTTGAAAATCTTCGGCAGAAGTTGCGATCAATTTTCAGGAATTACCTAGGAATTGTCACTGACCCTTCTGTTGGTTTGAAACGAGATAGGTTAGTGATGTTATTTCTCCAGAAAAAAAAACATACGTCACGTGTCGTGAAGGCTAGAAATAGCTCGGAAAATGTTCACTAAAAATTGTATGGAAATCGTTTGGCTCCAAAAAAAACTATACAGTCCCATAGAAAAATGTATGAAGAATTTCAGTAGTCGTTTCATTGGGTTAATATCCGACGAAGTTAATCCGAATGCTATCAGCATGTTTTCCTGATGACCGAAAGATTAGCTCCATAAGTCCTCCAGGATTTTTTAGGACCTTCTTCCGAAGAAAAATAATTGACGCACAGATGAGCAGGCAATTTCAAAACCTATGATGAGCCTTTCTTCATTAATTTATGTGCATACCATGTTTCAATTATGTGAACGATCTCCAAAATAGATATAGAATCGTTCTGGAAGTACTGCAAAGTTTCAATATTGCTTTTGCTCAGTCTGGATGCTGTTTGAGTTTATTTATTTCTTTATTAAGGTGACTTTTAGCAAAGATAACATAATTTAAAAAGATACACGACTCTTGTCATTCACAGGAGGCACGCATAGCGCTACCTGGTGAGCAAAAATTCAACTAGTACACTGTTATGTGTGTGAATTGTCAATCTCAACGTCAAACTCATTTGACAGTTACACCTTCTTCATCCCTGCCAGCGACACAACGATTCCATAACAAGAAAATCTACGATCTGCTTTCAAAAAGGCTTATCTGTTTTGATCGATTTTCAATTGGGTGCACCTTCGCCAAATGCTGCACTACTTCGGTAGGTAGTGGTGCATTGGCAGGACAGCTTTTTGCTAGATATCCGATGGATCAGCAGCCAGTTGCTCCAAGCTTATCAAGTCCAAGGCCATTCAATATTCGACCAATTCAGTGTTCCCAAGAAAGGGAAGGTTTAGGAAAACGTGACAATCCATACAAAAAAAAATTTATGGTCCATACAAAAAACGTGGCAAGGGGGGGGTAGTATACAATTTCTAACATGGCTCAGAATTTAAACGGTTTCTATATAATTCCAAAGCGCAGATATCAAAATCCAGCAAATTTTCGGCAAAGCTTACTTACCTTACCAATCAGAACAAGGCCGGTGTGGCCTTCGGTGAACACAACCCTATTAACTAAGTAATAATCAAGCTAAGTCATAATCAAGTTACTACAACTAATTATGATCATAGTGTGCTACTTGGGAAAAATAGTCTCTATTGTATTCGGTCCATGGCTCTACCTCGTCAGCCTCGCTGTCTGCGGAGTGTCCGGAGGTCGCCTTCTATTTGATCGATCCACCTTGCTCGTTGTGCGCCTCTTCTTTTTGTACCCGTCGGTTCGTTTTCGAGAACCATTGTCCGACATTCTTACGACATGCCCAGCCCATCGTAGTCGACCAAATTTTGCGATATGTACGGTGGGAGGTTATCCCAGGAACTGATTCAATTCGCGGTGCACTCGTCTCCTCCACATTCCGTCTTCCATCTATACTCCACCGTAGATCGTACGCAGCACCTTCCGTTTAAAAACATCAAGGGCGCGTTCGTCCTCCACTAGCAATGTCCATGTTTCGTGGCCGTAGAGAACTACCGGTCTAATTAATGTCTTGTAGATGGTCAGCTTTGTAGTTCGGTGAACTTCTTTCGATCTCAGCGTCCGTCGGTGTCCAAAGTAGGCACGATTGCCAGCCATAATGCGCTTTTGTATCTTTCTGCTGGTGTCGTTATCGATGGTCACCAATAAGCCCAGATACATGGATTCGCCTACTACCTCGATTTCATCACCGTCGATCTGAACTTGTGGTTGTAGGCTAACATTGTCTTCTCTTGAGCCTCTTCCATTCCTTTATTTTGTTTTCAACGATCAAAAGCCCAAACCTACCAGTCTGATGTACGTGTCCGCCATTGTCTCAAAGTTACGTGCTACGAAATCAACGTCGTCGGCGAAGCCAAATAGTTGGACCGACTTCCTGAAGATCGTGCCACTCGTGTCTATCACAGCTCTTTGAATCACACCCTCCAATGTAATGTTAAACAACAAACACGACAAACCATCATCTTGCCGTAATCCTCTCCGAGATTCGAAGGGACTCGAGAGCGTCCCTGATACTCGGACGATACACATCACTCGATCCATCGTTGCTTTGACCAACCGCGCCAGTTTTTCCGGAAATTCATATTCGTGCATAATCTACCATAGCTGGTCTCGATCGATTGTATCATAAGCTGATTTGAAATCGATGAAGAGATGACGTTTGGCAAAGCTAGCATGTTAATTTAAAATTTGGAAAATGGCAATCGTTTTGAAAAATCGGAGCACTGAACGTTAACTCAACAAGTTTTCAATAGATTTTCTAGATTTTTCCATACGTCAGGTAGAAATTTTGCGTCTTTCAGCTTAGTCATCAAAATAAACATAAATTATTTACTTTAAATTCTCAAACACACCCTCAAAAATATTTCAAGCGAGCAAGACAACCGCGGAACTTTCAACATACCAACATTTAGAACAAACAGCCCTATTGAGGGCCATTAAATGATTTCTAAACAGTGAATCTCTCCCGACACGAATGCCACATACATGGTAAAGTGTCGTTAATAAATAGTAATAATAATAATAAACTATGACATCTCATCTGTTCCCTAGAACAATTACAACATCAGAAGTTTTTTTCGCAGTGCAGTTCAAACGTGTTTTGGGGAAATACAAATTGGAAGAAGAAAGGAAAAATAATTGTGCGCAATCATTTGGAAAACCCTTCGTGGTCTGGGTCAAAGCTTGCTAAAGTGTTGGGTTTTCCCCGAAATACCGTGTGGCGTGTTTTGAAAAAGTACGGAGAAACTATGTCGACGGATCGTAAGCGTCGGGCTGTTAATGTCAAACGTCAACTGCGGAACAAAGTCATCAAGAACATTAAGGTAAACCTCAACATCTCAGACCGCGAATTGGCCAAAAAGTATCGCGCCGCACATAGTAGAAGGCTTCAAGTCATACCGTGCCTGTAGACAACCAAAAAGGGATCAAAAGCAGAACAATGTGACCAGAAAACTGTATAATCAGCTATAAATTAGTAGAAAAAATAGTAATCTCCATTTAATTCCAACTACCTTTGCTTATCTTCGACAGATACGCGTATTTCGTCTACAATGTGCAGACTTCTTCAGTGTCTCGTACTAATAACTCGACTAGTTGACGAGACACTGAAGAAGTCTGCACATTGTAGACGAAACTACGCGTATCTGTCGGAGATAAGCTCAAGATGGTTGAATAAATGGAGATTACTAATTTTTCTTCTGAATTTATAGTTACAAAGATTTCACTAAACAGCTCAAACCCTCTAGGATGTATAATCAGGTTTTGACAAAATTCAATAGCTGTCTCCTCATGGATAATGAAACCTATGTAAAGGTCGATTTCAAACAGCTACCTATACTTGGCTAAAGCTAGTATAATATGTTCCTGCCAAATTCAAGTTTGCAGATAAATTTGAACGTAAATACATGATTTGGCAAGGCATCTGTAGCTGCGGTAGGAAGACCAAGATTTTCATCACTGATAAGACATTTAATTCAGAGCTGTACAGAACGGAATGTCTCAAAAAGCTAATATTGCCATTCATCAGATCCCACAATAAACCTTCATGTTTTGTCATGTCATGTTGTTATACCGAAACAACTCAACCCACCAAACTGTCCCCAGCTCAGACCGATAGAGAGATTTTGGGCTATAATGAAGAGGAAGCTGAAGGTGAATAGCAGTGTCGTCAAAAACATCAATGAATTGGGAACCAAGTGGAATAAGATTGATGAAGAGTCGGCAAATTTCTTCGAAATCGAGATGATTTTTTTTTTGTATTTTCCCGCTAAAGTTCACATAAAGTCGAACATTCTAGTTAAAACAGAATTCTGTTTTGTTAATTTATATCCGGAAAATGCGCAATAGTCTATGTTCCAATTCTAATTGGGCCACAACTTACGTATGATTCGTCGTCCATTATGATACAAGAAAAAACTTTGCAAAAAATTGTTGTATAGCTCCTTAGCACAACTTTTTGTAGTGAAATTTCGCTTGTCATCACGGTTAGGCACCTCTTTCAAGGCGTACAAACCTTCAATCCTTGCCTCTGCTTCGATGATTATTTTGATTTCTCAACTTCGCGAGCGACATTTCGCACAGAAAGATTGGCATTTTTCTCAATAATGGCTACCACCATCTTGTTCGTTCGTCAGGAGCATACTTTCCGATTTCTTCCACTTCCAACCTTTTGATCTACGGTCAAGCCTTGGTCAAATGATTCGCAAATACAAAACACGGTCCTCTTCAGAAGTTTTAGTTTCTTGGCAAGATCGCGTACCGATAAATTTGGATTTTGCTGCCGTTCGCAGAAAATGCGTTTGCACACTTCCACTTGATTCGACGCCATTTTACTGAATGTAACAAGAATTTAAACATGTTGTACTACGAAACAAAGTGGAGATTTTCAACTGTCATATAAGTGAAACGTTTTAGCGATCCGTGAAATAATTCAAATTACACTGGAAGAAAGTTGTCCGAAATTTAACGTGGACAGGCTTTATTTAGTTGCTGATAAATTTCCCCTGAACCCTATGAAAGTTCCTTTGCAAAACTTTGAGAACTATATTATTTCAATCCTCATTTTATTTCTCCACTAAAATGTATCTCTAGAAGAACTGTGAGTTGCTTCAAAACGGCATACAATTTGCAGCAAACGCCTAATGAATTGGTCCGGAATTTCTGAAGATCATCAAGGCCATTAAGGGATTTACATCGAAATTCCTGCTGATTAGCTCCTACAAGACTGTTGATCTGCTTCATAAAACTGTTTGATTAATTTCCGGAATACCTTAAGGAATTTATTCAGGCTTTTTGACAGTAATTAAACCGATGCCATATTGACTTGATTCTGAAGACACCCCTGCATTTATATCAGGCAGCAGAAAGATTAGCTTCCGAACTCTTAGCTATTGTCACCGAAACGTCACTAAAGTCACTTTTTACAGTAATCCACTACTGAATATTTCGGCGAAAACAAACAGATTAATTTTGGCATCAGTTCAGAATGTTTCAACACAATATGAAAAATTTGGTTCTAGATTGAGTCATTTAAAATTAACGTGCAAATGTTGACAAAAAAAAAGCTGCGAGAAAGTCTGACGTTTATGTTTGCCGTTTTGTGTGCCAACAACTCGCCGACATCCGAATTCGTAACATTATGTAAACATGTTTTCCAATAGTTTGACAATAACGTTTGAGTTCGGAATTTTTTATTGGAAATATTTTGGAAATTGACATCCCAATTTTTACATGCAAATTACATGCTATGCACCCTCAGTGCGTTTTCGTGGTTTAGCTGATTATACAATCGACAAATGCGAAAAGGCCCTAAAATATAGCGGTAACGAAGTGTTCGATACAATTTGCGGTAAGGTCTTAATAATATCCAGGCTTTTCTGACTTTTGAGCAGCACGCAAATATTGATTTGAGGAATAAGGAGGAATGGATCGATTCTCGTGATTCCAGCCAAGTCAACTGTGGCTGTGTCGTGATCACGAATCAAAATCGTTCGGCAGCTCTTAAGTACACGAGTTGCAGGACCTAAGACCGAATTGATATGGCTATTGAAACGTATTGCGTCTAAGTTTTGTGCATTCTGCATCCTGTGATGGAATTCGAAATACATTGTGTGCTATGTCTCCAAATGCGCTGCCTGCCGAATTTTCATTGAGCATAATTCAGTACTTTTTCGGGGAGATTACGCTGAACGATTGGCGTACTTTTTTGTACACCTTAGGGCCCCGACCAAAAGCGAACAACAAAATTATTACAACAAAAGTTTTGTTATTCAGTTAAACTGTTTTTATAACAGAGGTTGTTAGAATTTTTATCGCGGATGTTGAAATTGTAACAAAAAAGAGGTAACCAAATTATAGCAAACTATGATCTAGATATAGATATAACATAAACAAAACAAATTTTTTTACAGTTTTGTTACGGTGTAGTAAAATCACATCAGCTAGTGCTAGAATTAATTTACTTCTTTACGCAGACTATCTCTCCCATGGCATTATATCTTAATTTGTTACAAGTATGTTTTAAAATTATCCAGATATAAACAAATTTATATCATAATCAGTTATACGTAACAAAATATGTTATAATTTTGTTATTTTTATGTTATACCCTTCTGGTCTGGGCCTGTTAATAATCCACGTAGACATATTTCTTAAGATCTCAGCCCCCTCCCCTCCTCTTCGTACAATTTTCTCCATATTTTTTTTTTGAGATTTTGTATAGAGTATAGACTTTGATCAGACACCCGCTTCCATTCTCCAAAAAAGTCTATGTCGTTTATGAATAGCCCCGTATGCTACGATGCGACAACGAATTTGGCTGGGAAAAAAAGAATTACAACCAACCATCCCGAGCAAAGGTTTATATCAAATTGATAACAAGTTCTAATATTATATTATCAGTTTTTGATCACTAGATATGTTATCATTTAGGCTGAATGAACAGCCAAAATAACAGAAGAGATAACAAATTAATATTCGTTAGGTATCACAATATTAACTCGTTTTATTATCATCGAGTTCATTTTAATAACAAATTTTGTGATATAAACAAATTTCTTGAGATAATTTCAAATTATGTTATCAACATGATATCAAATTCATACACTAATAACTGAAGTAGTGCTTCTGGTGAGAAGCTCAGTTTCATATAAATCACATGCTGGTAATATTCAGCATTCGTCAACATGCTATGCTGGTAGAATTCAGTAACGTTCGTCAAAATTCGTCTTTAAAAATTGATAACAAATGATAACAAAATTTGCCAATGTTGATAACTAAATTTGTTATGCGATAACAGGTAAGTTCAAAAAGGTATCTGAGATAACAAAACTTGCTACTTATTTGATATCAAGATTTCGAATGAATCAAGATTTCGAAACGCCTTGGTTGAGCATAGTCTACGCATAAGTCCTTCGAATCGAAAATCTAGTCGAAATTCTACAGATCGCGAAATCAAATCCGTTAGAAATTTGAACGGAATTGCTAATGGATTAGTAGAACCTGCTTAAATCAAATGAAGTAGACATGCAAGACAGTGTAAAAGGCAGAATTAAACACTATTGCGATCAGTTCTGTAGAATGACGACAACTAGAGGTAAAACTAAATATAGCTTTGACGGAATCTCATGGAAAAACTGATGTCGAGCGAGGATTTTCTAGGAACCTTTTCGACAATCGATCATCAATGTGTGAAAGAACATTAAATTCGTTGATGGTGATTGAAGTTATTCGGGAATGAGCCGCATCTAGTTCCTATCCCCAAAGAACTGCTAATGATGGCTAACAAAGCAGATGCTAATTGTAAGCAATACTTGGAACATTAAAAACTGAAAAAGGATGACGTACGAGAAGGAAAACGGAAAGAACTAGCAAGAAAGTACGAGCAAAATAAGCAACAAACGAATAACTTAAAGTCTTCGAAACACAGGGAAAAAAATTACTATCATATTACCGACTGCCGATTTTCAAAACTACCATGAAATTTTAGTCAAGGGTTTGGACTTAATTTAACCCTCGAAATGGTAGTTTTTGCTGCGGTTTTTTGCGTGAAGAAAAGAGAGAAGAGAAGTTGAAGATTCTTTGCAGGGAAATGTTCGAGAAAAGGAGAAATGCTGATAAGTACGTTCTA
Organism: Aedes japonicus; assembly: GCA_034211315.2. Lineage (NCBI taxonomy): Eukaryota > Metazoa > Arthropoda > Insecta > Diptera > Culicidae > Aedes > Aedes japonicus. Next base: position 8,589 of record JASCZW010004317.1, on the reverse strand, counting down.
ATAAATGTGGTAATCATAATACTCGATTATATATAATGTCATATATAATGTCAGATTTTTTATGGAATCAAACACGCACCATTAAAAAGCCAATAAGAATCATAATATGGCGGAAGTGCAAGTGGCTCAAGCAATGCTTGAGGGAGTGTCAACTGTGCAGAATCAACAGTCTGCGCAAAAACGAGTGGCCGATCATGTTGAAGAAACTGCAGACACTAAATAAAGTCGATTGTAATTTTTTTTTTAGTTATCCCAAGAACACTATTTGATCACTATTTTCAACATTTTGATCACTAAAGTCACTTTTATTACATCAGATAACCGCTACGAGTCCAAATTACGTATCAAAAATCAAGATCTCATGATCACGAATAAATGATATATAATCATTACAACGCAAAGTAAACATTTTCCGTGTATCGAACCTAAATTGACAGATAAGCTGAAAAACCACAATCCAGTCCCTCCCTCCCGAGATTCGACGTGCAAAATTGACATCGAAATAAATGAGGCCCTCAAGCCGTAATGAGCAGCAAGCTTTGCCTGATGCATGAAGAAACCAAACGCACGGGCAAACAACTGTCAGCGCCGATGAAATATTAAAAGACACCAACTCACACATCCTCACGAGGAAGGTGGAAACACACCAGCAAGCCAATCATCCCTTCATTTTCGTTCGACGTCGCCAGGTGCATTTTCTTCGAACGCACTTCGAGCCGGTGGGCCCCGAAAATAAATGTAAGTGAATAGGGCAGCACCGAAATTATGCAATTTTCGCATGTTTTCACCCACTTTTCGGTTCGGTAACTTTGCGGGGCGTCCGTTTCTTGACCCTTCCGGGTCGAGCGACGAGGCAGGGAACTGGGTCATTTTGCGGCTGCACTTCCATCTAATCGCGCCGGTAGAATCATGGACAAAGTAGTGCTCCTTCAAGAACGGTGCCGCCCGCCGCCGCCGCCGCCACCGGCAAACCCCGCCCACGGCACCAAAAAACGGAGGCCCACTATCAATCTCCGCCAGTTCGCTCCGCCCACTACTCGCTCGTGCGGACCCGGTCGGTCAGAGTGTAGCAGCCGCCGCCGCCGCCGCCGCCGGAGAGTGCATTGCAGCGTGCGCTCCCTCGTCTCTGTGCAGAGTGCAGCCCCGGTGCAGCGAATGTGTGTGTGTGTGTTTTTGTGTGTGTATGCAACAAGACCAACCGAAGCGACGTTCAGCTTTCCTGCAATGTGTGTCTGCCCTAGCCCTAGCCTACAACAGCCAGTGGTGAAGGAAGGTATCCGCGCCGCACGTCTAGTGCTTCCCATTGCATTGGGCATCGCATAACGAAAAGGCGATGGGTCCTTATCAGCCAATCAGAGCGGCAGGGCACCCCCGTTTTTGCCTATGGGTTTTCTTTCTTTTGGTCGGAGATTTTTTTCGTTGTTTCGCTGCACTATTCGCTGCTGTGTTTAGGGCGAATTTTATAGATCCCGGTGCAGGCACATACAAACACACAAGGGGAGAGGGAGAGAGAGAGAGAGAGACGTTCCCGTAAGGGAGGGTTGAATATCGAAACGCGTGCACGATTCCTTTCCTGCCTGAGCTGGTGCGGCCGCCATGTTACATGCATTTTTATTTGGAAGGACCGGCCTGGTTCGATGAGGGATGGGGAAGAATGCTTGGTGAGGAGGGTGTGAGGGGATGGTGCAAAAGTAAGGCGAGAATTCTATAACCGATGGCATCCTAGGAAGGGAACCCCTTTTCGGTTGTTGTTTTCGCTCTTTCCTGTAGAGGAATATTACGGCAAAATGCCGGTGTGATCGCAGGAAAATGCTATTAACTAGCGCCTTTCGAGGTTCCTACTTCAAGAGGAGTTTGAATGTATCATTTAAAATCTCAATGATGATTAGAGTCACTTAACTTCGTCAAACACTTATGGAAGAAATCAACTTGAAATTTACGGAAAATCCATAAACTTTCAGGCCGGATTGGTCAATAGTCAGAATAAGTCAATCGCTAAAGATTGTACTCGAAAAAAATGCAACAAACAAAAATGATCACAAAAAAACAGTCGGATATTTTTGAAACTCTCGAGGAATGAATAAACACATATAAGCAGTGTCTCTGCAAAGTTGGTTGATTCAATCTCCTCTCCTAGGTTAAATTCCCCCACCTTGGACTTAACGTCACTCATCAATTCCTGTGCAATACTAGCGCCATCTATCTCACACCCTTTCACCTCTGTGAGACCGAAGGAAGGGCAGCAGGCGCTTCTGGAGGCATTCTTCTTTATATATTTGGCCGTTGGTGGCTAAATTTGCCACACCAAGTACTTCTTGGCAGATTTGTCGACCTTCTTCTTCGGGAACTTCTCCGGAACATTCAGGCGAGACTTGCCGTCGAAAAACTCCAGGCTGGGGATCTGCTTGACGTCCGCTTTAATATACGGTCATTATTGTTGGTTAACTTATCTTTTTATCACGAATTACTTGGCTTGGACGGCTCGAAAACCCATTTCGAAAGAGTGCCATCTACGACGTTTAACCTCACTTTTGCGTTGCCTGGATTCTTCCATTCTGTTTATCAGTTTGATTAGGCGCCTTTCTTACTTTGAATTCTAACGCACTGCATTGTCGATCCATCTGTGGGGTTGCACAGTGGGAAAAATGGGACCCAAAATCACAACTAATTAAAGGCCGCTGGATAAGTGCCCTGTAAAACAGCTTATCTTATGTAAAAAAATGCGAAAAATCGAATGGTGATGGTTTCATCTTGGGCAGACCCCGGGAAGTTGCTCATTTTGCCCGATTTTCCCCTCATTTCGGAAGAAAAATTGAATAATCACACATTTATCATATTAGCTCTGATAATATTGCATCCATTTGTGCTGCACTATTGTGGACATGTCTGGGGAATCCAATGGAGGTAATATTGTATTGGTACGTCAGGAACTGTCCATTTTGATAACACATATATATATATATATATATGTATATATATATATATATATATATATATATATATATATATAATATATATATATATATATATATATATATATATATATTTATTTATATATATATATATATATATATATATATATATATATATCATATATATATATATATATATATATATATATATACAATATATATATATATATATATATATATATATATATATATATATATATATATATATATATATTGATTCTTTGAATATGCAGGGAAAAGCGGGTAAAATGGAGAATAACTGACGTGTACACAAGTCGAAATCCCCTCCATTCAATTCCCGACACAGTTTCACAATAGTGCAGTGCATTTTTATACTTTCTAATTCGCGGAAATTTCGAAAACCAGTATTTTCAATATGTGGGGAATATCGGGCAAAAAGGACAGTTCCTGAGGTTTTTACAAGACGATATGGCCTTCATTGGATTCTTCAGACATTTTCACAATAGTAAATCTCAAATGGGTTCAATACTATTAATGAAAATATGATAAATGTAGGATTATTCAATTATTTTTTCAAAATTAAGGGAAAATCGGGCAAAACTAGCCACTTCCCGAAGTCTGCATAAGTCTACATCCACTTCATTTGATTTTCCAGACATTTTCATAATATTGTAGTGCATTTGATTTGATTCTAATGCGCAACTATTCCAAAAATCACATTTTATCTATTGATTCTTCCAGTATGTAGGGAAAAGCGGGCAAAATGGTCAATAACTGATGTTTACACAAGACGACATACTCTTCATTCAGTTTCCCGGACAGTTCCACAATAGTGTATTGCATTTTTATAGATTCTAATTCGCCCAAATTTCCAAAACCACATGGCATATCTAGTACTTTCAGCATGTGGGGAATATCAGGCAAAATGGACAGTTCCTGACGTTTTTACAATACAATATTACCTCCATTGGATTCTCCAGACATGTCCACAATAGTACAGCACAAATGGATGCAATATTATCAGAGCTAATATGATAAATGTGTGGTTATTGAATTTTCTTCCGAAATAAGGGGAAAATCGGGCAAAATGAGCCACTTCCCGGAGTCTGCCCAAGATGAAACCATCACCATTCGATTTTTTAACATAAGATAAGCTGTTTTACAGGGCACTTATCCAGCGGCCTTTAATTAGTTGTGATTTTGGGTCCTATTTTTCCCACTGTGGGTTGGTCTGGAATTTCCACGATCGCGCCCATATTTTTTATAGAAGACGATTTTGACGATTTTGACGATTTCTGCGCAGGCAAACATTGCACTCTAAACAAGTTGTACCTAAAATTTCATCAATTTTTACCCATGCAATTGAAAGTTTAACAAAAATGAAAGTGTGACATTTTTTTTCAGGTACTATCTTATTCAACGAAAAAAAATCGTTTGTTTACATTTTGTGACATACGTCCATTTGAAAAACTGTTCTTATCTATCATAAAGCATAAGCTGAGCGGATGATGTGTGTTTTATTTTTCTAGTATCCGTGACTCAAATTATGACCCAAATATGACGGAAACAGCGCAATAAATAGATGTTTTTAAAACATCCTTTAGATCACTCAAAAAATTCTAAAAATGCACTTTGACGTCGTATAATGGTTGTTTATAGAATCATGATAAAAAAAAAGGTTATGATCAAGCTATTGAAAAATAAAAACAATTTCAGTAATGCATGAACATCACAAACCAATTCAAAAAGTGTGTGCTAATAAAATAATAAAAATAAACAATAGCAAACTAGGAGACAACTGAAATTGGAATATTGTATGGACGATCATTCTCAAATATACCATTGAAGTGTAAAGAAGTACCTTAAGTATTTTCTTCCATTCAGAAGTGGGATAGAATTCCAGTTTCCTCGAAATGTTCCGAAGGAGTCAAAAACTCTCAGAAGTTGAAGATTTGAGAAATTTCGGAAGAGATCTTCCTTTGCCATATCAAGAGAAACAAACTGAAGAAGAAACTGCGTGCAGTGGAGATGGTCATAATCCAGCTGAATATATTTCAAGAAACGTCCGAGACAAAGAACGCATTGGAACCATTGATGAATCGCGGCGGTTCAATTCAATGAAATTTCTTCTTTGGTGCCGGACTATTCTGGATCGATCGCAGCGTTGTACATTTCACAAGTATTGTGACAAACATTGAGCAAGTTTTCAAGATAAGCGACCATTAAACGATTTAAAGGAAATGCTCAACATTGGTTTACGTCGTCATCGGAGTTCATGAACATGAATCTAGAATAGTTTCTCTGTAACATGAAGATATCCCAAGTAACAATATCAGTTTTATTCCAACCGTATAGCACTCCTCTCGGCTTTGTTGATAAAACTACATTCAAAGCTGTTTTGTCCACCAACACCTCCTCTACGCTTCTTTAAAGCCGAAATTTTGTACAAAGTGGCCCACTTTATAAACGGTTGTGAAAACAAGTTGATAAAACCTTAATAAGACCATAAAGATTTTCAATATGATCTAGCGAGAGATGTTATGATCACTCGAGGACCTTCATAAAACCTATTGGCTGTAATGAAAACCAGCATACGGTCAAATGGCCACAGCTGTCAAACTTTACTGGGATATCGTGGTTGGTTTTTGTTGTTCTGCTTTGTTCGATTCGCTGCTCTTCTGATTCATTTTACAGTAAATAACATCGAAGAAAAAAAGCTCTAGGGCCTATCAACATTTGTAAAACTTCTTTGACCCTTTTCAATTGTTAGTCCAGATTTTTACATTTCCGTGTATTGCCAAATTTTACCAGATTTTTTATGTGTGACATGCCAGTTATTTTTCATAAACTAATGGCAACCCTGCATAAGGGTATATTTTTTGGCCTTTTGAGAAGGGCTTATGTGTTTTTGATACAACAGGTTTAGGAAAACAGTAGCTCGGAAATCGTTCGTTTTAGAGAAAAAGTGTCGGAGAAGAAATGGTAGTGAATCAAAATGTCAATGAAAAACATATACACTAAAATTTACATGAAAAAATTTAAAAAAAAATAAGATTTCCAAATTACGCCCTTTTTATAGTTTTATTTTTCAAATTTTGTAGGTAAAATTTGGACAAAACAAACATTGTTTCAAAGGTATGAACAACATGGACAAAAATTTGTTACAAGACTTTTCCTAGAAGCAACTTTTGGAAGATTTTCATAAAATTAAATTTTTAATCAAAATTAATTTAATTAATCAAAAGAACTTTTTGGTGCCAAATATCATACAACATCAAATTTTTAATCGAAATGTCCATATTAATAATTTCCCTAAAGGTAACCGTTTTCGAGATATGTTGAATTTAGTTTCATGAGTGGCTAAAAACTTAAGAAACACGCCCTTTTCATAAGTAGTTCGAGATGGTCCATCACCTAAACTATGTTTTTTTCAACAAACATTGATATTCCAAATACTTTTTCTGTGGCTTTCGCACGATTGGACTACTAATTTGAAAGTTTTAGGAGATTACTTCCTCATCATTGTTATTAATCCCACGACGGTTTGGACGATTCGATGAGTAAACCAAGATTTTGGTAAACTTGAATAGTCCTTTTGATGTTAATTTTCGTTATATCAAAACAATAATTTGAAAAAGCATCAAAATATTGCTATCTCCGTGAATGTGAAAACTTTCCAATCCTCGAATATTTCGAACAATGGATGCTGAAAGAACTAGAAAAAACACAACTTGATTGAAATATGTTATGAGCAATGGATTTCCACTGATAGGTGCGATGTGGAAAGCATAGTAAAACCAGTGGATGAATTTGTGTCATACTTAAGTGAAAAATTTAAAACATTGGTAACTCATGATTTCATTAAAAAACAGTATTCTCCATTTCTTAGAGATAAAAATAACTTATTCAAAATATCTCGAAAACGGTTACCTTAAGAGAGATCATTATTATGAACATTTCGATAAGAAATTTGATGCAAAATCATAATTTGGGATTGGAAAGTTCTTTTGATACAGATAAGTTAATTTTATCGAAATCTTCCAAAAGTAGCTATTAGGAAAACATTTGTTACAATGTTTTGTCTATGTTATTTTTACTTCCTGAATAATGTCGTTTTTGTCCAAATTTTACCATCGAAATTTAAAAAAATTATAATAGTGTATTGTGGGAATTTGAACTTTAAGTTTTAATTATGATTTGTTTATGTAAAACATTTTTTTCTTCAGTTTATATTTTTTTAAAGGACATTTTGATTTCTCCTCAGGCACCTTTTCTGTAAAATGAAAGATTTCCGAGAGACTGCTTTCCTAAAACTGTTGTATCAAAAACACATAAGCCCTTCTCAAAAGTTACTCTCGTATCAAAACGACCGTATCTCATACCAAAACACTTATGCTGTTATTCCGAACACATTTGCAAAGTTTCGGTCAAATCTAAAATACTGAATTTTGGTAGTTTACTGATTTGGCGTAGAACCGCTCTGTAGCTAGGTAACTTTCCATAAAGCTCGATTCAAAGTAAATCTGGACGCACGGTTCAATACACCACCGCGTCCCTGGTGGTTGGAATAAAAAACATTTGACATTTGTTGATGTTTCAATGACGACATTTTTCCTGGCAACTGGTCGTGGGGATGTCCCTTCCAGGTAAAAATATGTTTTTACCGATAAGTATGCTCGGAAACTAATGATTTGGCAAGGATTCTGCAGTTGTGTTTTTAAAATCAAGGTTTGCATCATATCTAACACAATGACGTCGACGGTTTACATTAAACAGTGTATGTAAAAGCAGATTTTACCCTTCATTCGGAAACACAAGACCAATGTTTTGTTTTGGCCGGATCTAGCCAGCTGCCACTACTCTAAGGAAGTACTTAAATCGTTTGCTGCAAACAATGTTAATTTCGTCGCCATAGAGATTAATCCTCTGAATTGCCCTAAGTTCAGACCGATCGAAAAATATTGGGCAATTGTCAAGCGAAAACTTCGAGGATGTGGTAAATAAGTGCCAAGTGCAGATCATGATGGCATCGATCACAAGTAAAGTGCAACAGTTCGTTTGGAACGGTGAAATGTAATAACTTGCTATATATTGTTTGAAAGCTGAAATAATTCCCTTTCGTTTGACGTTTTGATCAACCGTGTATGTTGGTTAATTTTGGAGTTATAACCACTTGAATGCGTCTAAATTTACTTTGAATCGGGCTTTAGCAGTGGAATAATCTGGAATAGTGTATCACGATTCTATTGTCGTTTGTGATCATTAAGCTTCAGTGTGAAGATACAAAAACGTTTGGTTGGATCCGTAACCACAGGCATTTACGCGGAACCCGCGAATATTGGGGAGAAAATCGCCTTCTAAAGGCAAGTTCACACTCACTGCAGTAGAATCGAGACCTCGATTGACAGAATGAACCCAATATATGTGGTTGAAGAATCCGCCCTCGTTCCGCATAAAGTTACAATGTGCAGTCCCATGCTCACTATTCAAATCATTTCACTTGGGTGTCCTCATGGTCCCATTTCCTCGTTATAGGTTATGTAGTCTTTAGTACATTTTGGCATGACCATATGATTGCTTAGCTTATGTTAGAAAATTATGCTGCAAGTAATATTCGTTAGGGTTAAATACAGTTATTTTTTTTTTGTAGTCGAAA
>JASCZW010004316.1:0-16078 GCA_034211315.2 Aedes japonicus | reverse complement strand
TGTTAAATTTTCGTTAGTTTCAAAAACATTCAAACTTTAAAATAAAAAGGCACAAGATGACTAATGTGAGTACTCAACAGTTCTGCCGAGTTCATGTTGGTTCTTGTATTGAAAGTTCCATTAAGTTGAATTATTCTTTCCAAAAAGTTGTACCTCTCGTCAAAATTATCCGGCACATTTCCGTTAAAATCTCATTGGAAATCTTTCGAAAGTTTTCTGTGGCAGACAGAAAACGAAGTTTGTCTTTCACTACCGACATGAGAAGTAAAAATGCAACTAGAATTTTAATAGGTTATTATGCAGCTTCAATCGCCTCTAAAAGTGGAACCTCTATCAATTCACTAGGCTAGAAAACAAGATTTTTTAGGCAAAATTGTTTCTTAAGACCAATGGCTATCTGATAGTAGCCGTATTAGTTGGGAATGAATTTACAAAGGGGTGCCAGTGAGGACATATTTTTTACTTCCGTAATTCCAGCTCATATTAAGCTAGGTTAGGTTTTGATGATCACTTGTAGTAGGCAATTTCATACAGAATTCAATAACTAGGTTGTGACAATATTCAATTACTAGGTGGTGATGGAATTCAATCACTAGGTGGTTCTGATGAGTAAAATTTTTCAGAACCTCCTTATCTCTTTGGGAAAGTTTCTTCAATAATAAGAGACCTTATCATGACCAGTTTTATTTGTAATTCAACCACCAACTGGTGCAAAGGAGCAAACAACTTATGCATCTTAACAGTCTGGTGTATGTCATGCTGCAAATCTTTAGGAAAGATCTGTTAACCTTCCTGATAGTAGCTAGAATGGTCTGGAATTTATCAAGCAGTTAGTGCTAATAAGTTTAAATAATGATTTCTGTATCTCAAGAACCCACTGATCTAGAAGGAAGAAATATTCCTAAAAGTTGTTGTTGGGAGGACAACCCTATCCTAATGGATAAGACCGAAACTACTGAAGGGCTGTCAGTTGACACCCGTCAGCATGATAGATGTCATACGCGTTTTGGTGGGTGTGCATCATCATTGCGAGTCTATCCCGCGGTACGCGTACGCACATTCTATTTCGTTGTTACCCTAATTAATAAAGTTATTTTTATGTAATCGTGAGTCACGTTTGTTCAATATCCCATATCGCAACAATGGCGACGAGGCGGTAGTAAATTCGTGCAAAATATCACGTGTTCATCCTGCGAAAAAGGAGTTTCTGCGTGGATTTGGAGTAGAGCAAAAATTTACGATGGCGAACAACATTGGTGGCGATTGAGGCAAACAACAGAATTTCAACGACTCGATTGTACAAATTCTTCGAAATCAACAAAAACTCATATTGCGGATGTCGGAGCAGCTGGCAGCAACCCAAACCGCCATCAAGAATCTTTCCCGCGGTGAGGTTGAACTCGATTCCCTATCAAGCAACTTGGTGGAATTCATGTACAATAAGGAGAGCGGAAACACCTTTGACGCGTGGTTTTCCCGCTACAACGAATTGTTCGATAAAGATGCCTCAAAGTTAGATGATGCCGCGAAAGTTCGTCCTTTTCTTCGCAAGCTCGGTATAATAGTTTGATTCTGCCCAAAGTAGCTCGTGAGTACACGTTTACCAAAACAGTGGAAAAGCTGAAAGTGCTATTTGGTGCAACCATTTCCATTTTTAGGCGGCGCTACAATTGTCTCCAAACAATCAAGGAAGACAATGAAGACTACCTTGCCTATTGAGCAGAGTCGATAAATCATGTGTTGATTTTAAGCTGTCAGAAATGACCGAGGAACGGTTCAAGTGATTGACGATTGTGGGTGGCCTCAAATCGACGCAAGACGCAGAGATCAGGATGCGTCTCCTCAACAAACTGAATGAAGCACCAGATCTTACCCTCCAACAAATTGTCGAACAGTGCAATAGTTTGATGAACCTTAAACAGGACACCGCCTTGTGGAGAAACCGTCGGCAGTAAACGTCGTGGCCTTCTCGAGATTAGCCTAGAACACCATTTCGTTCTTGCGGCGGGATGCATTTCAGCTAAGATTGCAGATTCCGGGATCACAAGTGTCACGAATGTTTTCCGTCAAAATCTTCACCGAATCCAAAGAAGGCTTGGCAGATGAACAAGAGGCAGCTGCGTGAGCAATCAACAAAAACAGTACAAAACATCAGCGAAGGGCGGAAGTTCATTGATGTTAAGCTCAACAACGTTCCGCTTTGGTTGCAATTGAACACGAAATCGGGTGTGTGGATCATATCTCAACGTTCGTGGAACCCGCATCATTTCAAGCTAGAACAGCGTCCGGAGCGCCATTGGATTTAATCTGGGAGTTGCATTGTACCATTACCCTCAAGAACGTCACAAAAGAGGGTAAGTGTTATGTCGCCGCTCCTATCGTCCATCTTGATATTGTAGGGATTGATCTCATGGAAATGTTTGGATTGTGGAACAAATCAATTACAAAACGCCTGTCCAATTAGGGAACGGTCCATTAATTTCGTCACGCAAAAATTGATTTTTTATAACCCCCCCCCTTCAAGATTTTTGTATGGATCGTCAGGTTTTCACAAATGGACTTTTCCTTAGTGCTCAAGAACAATCCAAAATCAGTATTCAGACCAAAACGTCCAATAGTGTACAGTATGGAAAGTGCTGTGGAAGAAGAACTTCATCGGTTGGAATGCGACGTTGAAGACCAATTGTTATCCGTTACTGTTACCCGAGGACATCTTCACGAAAATGGCCAGCCGCGACACTTTAGCCACATCGACTTATCCGACGCGTGACGGCAGGTACTGGTTGACGAAACAAGTCAGCAGCTACTTATCATTAAAACTCTCCAATGGCTATACCGATTCACAAGACTATCACCAGGTGTAAAATCCGCGCCGGGGGCTTTTCAACAGATAATAGACGCTGGATGCTCGCTGGACTCACCGGTTCTGTTGGTTATTTGGATGACATCCTTGCCGGAGGTCGTATGGAAGAAGAATTATGGTTAATACGTGAAGGAGATGCGCTCACTTCGGCAGCCGATGGACCAGCTGTTCAAGATGAGTGCAAAGTTCGAATGGTCGTCTGCCTGCCAGAGATCGTTCGACCGTCTTCGAAAACTCCTCCAATCACCGTTGCTACTGACACACTACAACCCCGCCATTGATATCATTGTGTAAGCAGATGCGGTCGGGCTTGGAGCCCACATAGCCCATAGGTTTCTCGACGGATCAATAAAAGCAATATATCACGTGTCTCGTAGCTTGACAGCAGCCGAAACGAACTACAGCCAGATAGAGAAAGAAGGTTGAGCACTGGTGTTCGCCGTAACTCGATTACACCGAATGTTGTTTATCTGAAAGTCTACCTCGGAAACCGATCACAAACCTCTACTGCAGATATTTGGTTCGAAGAAGGGAATTCCTGTCTACACCGCCAACAGGCTCCAACAGTGCGCCCTAACACTTTTAATCTACGACTTTGAAATCTGGTACACCTTTACTGACAGTTTCGGTCACGCGGACGTACTCTCACGACTCATCAACAGTCACGTGCGTCCAGAAGAGGAATATGTAATAGCAAGTCTTGAACTAGAACACAGCATTCGAGCTTCAATCAACGATTCACTGCTATGATTTCCCCTCTCGTTCAAGGCCATTCAGGGGCCAACCCAAACTGACAACTGCATACAACAAGTCACTCGGTAAATCACAGAAGGTTGGCCGAAATAAAAATATCACCCACCTCGGAATCCAACAATTCCACTTACCCCGAGAAGCTCTCTCCATCGTTGCTGGATGCATCATGTATGGTAACAGGCTGGTTATCCCACAGATTAGCAGGAAGAAAATGCTTTTACAGTTGCACAAGGGACGACCTGGTATAGAACGCATGCGGAGTATGTTTATTGGTCAAACATCGATGATGCAGTTGCACAGCTTGTACGTTTCTGCAACGAATGTGCCAGCGTATCTAAAACAGACCGGAAGACAAATCTCGAGTCATGGCCCAAACCAGCCAAAACCATGGCAACGTCGTCGCCGGTCCGCTTATCCGACTAGTTCTCATATTTTTGCTGAGTCACACGGCCAGAATTTGAACTCAATTTGAGAGGCCACTTGACTCAGTTGCATTGGAACTGCGACTCAGTTTCGTAAACTGTGGAGTTACTCAGTCTTTGAGTGACTTCTCTTTTCACTTTGTACGAGTGTATGAATGACTTCACTTTTCACTTTCACTTTACACTTTTTTTTTTTAAGGAGCAAATGAACGTCTTTATGTGCAAACGAGCAAACAAATTTTGATTCCGTTATTTTCTCGATCCTACCTGCGAATCAACAAGGAGCGACTGAACGTATTACAACCTTTTCAATAATTGCAACTATAATTCAAATAATCGTATAATTTCACGCTTAACCCAAAAAACTCGTTTTGTGTATGACAACATTTTTATTCCTCTTCATCGCTTCTCTACAGATTCGAACTCTAGTCCTTCGCGTGATAGGTTTGAAGCTTCTTTGGTAATCTAACTCCGATTACTGAAAAGTTAATTCTTAGTATCTATGATTTGTTTCTCGTTGGCAGTGAAACCACAGATTTACTCAACAAATCTATGATTATTTCATAAATCACGTTTTGCAATACCTGATTAGTGTGATATAAGTTCAACAGTATTTTGAACTTTATATAAAATCTTATCCTTTTTAAGTGTCATAGATGTATGGAACGATGTTTTAAAAAACAAAAATAAAGGATAAATGGGTCTGTGAAACAATATTTATCATAAGTCAAAGTGAACTGGCTCAGAACGTGACATGTTTTGCAAAACCATGATAATACACACAGAAAAAGACGCCATTAGGGCAAACGCCATTAGTTAAAATAAGCCATTAGACAAAATATTGCGAGTTTTAAAATTTGAAAGAACTGCTTAAGATGAAAGAAGGAAAAACCTCCTATAATAAATGACTCTTTGCTTCAAATCCGCAGAATATAGTAAAATACTTAGTTCAACTGTCAGCAGAAGACAAGAGTTTAAATTAGAAACAACAGCTTATAATTTAACGAAGAACAAATCCCCGTTAAAAGTTTAAAAAAGATTTCAAGATATTCTAACCATAATCTTCTACAAGGCAGATTGCAAGTTTTGACATAAGAAAGATCTGCCAAGTACATGGGAGGGTGATCCTTTTCGAACCATGAGCTGTTCTTTCTATTTTAAATACTCTCAATCTGCTAACATTTCATGTGGTAGATGATTTTTTTTAATTCTTGTAGTCTTCTAGACATAAAACCTAAGAACAATCAATTCCACCAAGATTTTTCATTAGGGCCTAACTGACAAACGTAAACAATGGCTCCTTCCGTAAATTTCTTGCTATACGAAATGTATATAAGCTTCCGATTCTTTTGAATATAAGGACTCTTGTTCTTCGAACTGACTTTGGTAAAAAGCCATTGTTTACGTTTGTCAGTTAGGCCCTATTGAAAAAACTTTTTGGAATAGATTGTTCTTAGGTTTCATGTCTAGAAGACTTCATGAATTAAAAAAAAACCATCTTCCACATGAAATGTTAGCAGATTCAGAGTATTCCCGCATAACGAAAAACAATTTGCTATATAGTCAAAACTATATTTTGAATGTAAAATATATTATCACATTTTATGTTATTGTTATCGAATAATTTAATCTCATTTTCACCATTCAACCTCTACATTAACACATATTGTTACTGTTTGGCATATTGTCATTCAAAGGTATTTTATTGTCTGCACTCGGTGTAGATTATATACCAACTGTTTGGAATAGATTACTACAAAAAATTTGTTCGTGAAAATTGCCATATTTTTATGGTAACCTAACTTAACCGCCTATTCAGCATATTGTTATTTGGCCTTTTACCATCTGACATATTGTTAAAACTATATAGGAGATTGTTAGTTTATCGTTGTCATCTATAAGGGTAAATGTCGTAACAATAACGGAAGCGGTCGTCAATAATAAGCGAAATGGTCCAGGAATGGTTTGTGATTATGCGGGTTTAAAATAGGAAGAACTGCGCATGGATCGAAAAGGATTAACCTCCCACGTAAGCCCATTAGCTAAGATTTCATGGAATATTAAGTTCAATCTTCAGGCTGAAATAAGCACATTAGAACCCTGATCAATTTGACCTAGTGACCCATTCATCCTAATAGCATTTGACCTAATGACCCATTTGGACTAATGGTTCTTGGTATATCCGATGAATTCGCCCTGATGCCGAAGAATTCCCGGCGGTGAATGGATTGATTTGTATAGTTTCCAATAAGAAGTAAACATTTTTTGAGGTATCTTAAGAATTTATTCTTCGGAAAGTTCTTTTGAAGCGCTCCCTGGTAGTTCTTGAGCAGCGCAAGTAGGAATAATATTTTTACCTGTGGGGTGACCCCGGCGTAGTGGTTAGCTCCATATCTCTCACGTTAAAGTCACGAGTTCGAATCTTACCCCCGGACAAGTTACAAAAATACTCAAAAGCCCAGGGTAGAATCTAGATAATAAAGGAATAAAATTACCCTGCTCTTACCCATAATCTGATCTGTATAAAAACTATTTAAGTATATATGATAATTACATTTACGTTAAATAGTGATCGCTTCATCAAGATATTCAAAATCTCCAAGCACTTAAAATATTATAATCAAAAAATTTTAAAAAATTCATAGCTAACTAACGAATGAACTACATAATTATGTCCCTCACACAGGCCAAACATTGGCGATCCTACGAAGCCGAGGTGTCCCAGCTGCGAGGATTAACATACGACCAGAAGGAGTCCCTGATGGTAATGTCTCGCCAGATTGACCAACTGAAAGCCGAACTGGAAATGGCTAACAACAAACTGGAAGTCGAAATTGTCAAAGTTCAACAGATCAAAAATCGCTGTGAATAGTAAGTTGGTTCGTTTCCTCCCTCAGTGCATCAAATTAAGTGTCCTTTTTCCTTGCAGCCAACTTTGTGATAAGGAGCGTGAGGCTCTCAACCGGATAGAGATCGCCCGCGGTGAGATTGCTATGCAATGGGAGGACCGACTGCTGCACGAAATGAATCGACTGAAGGTAGAACTCGAGCAGATGCACATGGAAGAGCGAATTTCTGCGATCAACAAAATCAAACGGGAAGCTCTGGAGGAAACTGAGGCACTGAAGCATAAGTTCAACATGCGTGAGAGACAGTTGAAGGAAGAGGTAGCGGACGTAAATTATAAAAGTCATTTCAAAAATGATTGCTAAATGAAATCTTATTTCAGATTGAATCTCTGAAAGCAACACTGGAAAGGCAGAGACAGGCCATGGAACAGGCCCAAACTGACGCTGATCACAAGATGGTACAGTCCAGAATGTTCGTGGAACGAGCGGAACGTGAGCATGAGACCATCCTGGAACGGGAAGTTTCAAGAGGGATCAAATTATTGGTATCTTTTGCCTGATGTTGTTTTCTTCGATGAGAGATACTTAAAAGTTTCATGATTCTAGAAAACCTCAAAGAACAGTATGAAAAGGAAAAGTATGACATGGAGCAACATTTCAGTCTGAGAATACAACAAGTTCAGGAGGAATTTCAACGGGAGCTTTCGGATACCACTGAATTGCTCAAGGCAACACACAAAAAGGACTTGGGTATGCGATCTTTCAGCGAACCCTGTTCGATCTTTTACTAATAACATTAAAATACTCTAGAACAACAATGGAAGAATTTGGTCAGCGAGAAGGAAGAGGCACTGCAACTGATGGATTCCCGGCACCGGAACCGCATGGATGAAGCTGAAAATAAAATCAGGTACGTTTTCCACCTGCCACCAATTTCAATGTCTACCGTTTCGATGCATCTGCGTGTGATCCACTTGTGTTACATATTTCTCGGTAGAAGTAGAACCAAAAGAAGCTTGTCTAACACTTTACTCAATGAACCAAAACTGTTAACCCTCATGATCCGTTCGAACACCGTCGACATGATCTCGTTTCACCCTACATTTGTTTTGTATGCCAGTAAGGTCACTCGTCCTTCTTTTCGCATTAGTCTTCTCGTAAAACATACAAAATGACCAAAGTGTTGTGCTTGATTTGATTTGAACGTTTTCTAGGTGTAATGTTTCTGATCTGAACGTCCAACGGAATGGATCCTTCCTTAACCTAGAAATGGCAATCCATCATTAATCAGAAGCGACGCAAAATTTACGAACCACCTTGACTCTTGAGGAGTGACCATTCTTTCACTCATAACATAGGCTAACACACATTTTCTTGTTGTTTGCTGTCGATGTGCCTTAATTACTACCGCCATTTTGTCTGCGTACTGAGCAGTCACTTATCATTTTTAAATAATGGCATTGTTTCATTCTTTTTTTACTTCTTTTCTTTTCATTTCACGTCCCCATGCATACTTTCGCGTCTGCTGTCATGTGTAATTGTACGTAAAATAAATCTTTTACCCTTCATCGCTCGCTGCAAATGCACTATTTCGCATTAACATTTTGTTTGAAAACGACCTTAAAAAATCAAATCAAATCCACATCACTTTTAATTTTGGAATTGAAAAATTAAATCAAGTATCATACAAAACAATACGGGTGGACCGATGTGCGACATGAACAACAACAACAACGACAACAACAACATCAGATGCAGTGACAACTACGAACAGGGCACACCTTTAGGACCGTTGGCGAACCTAGTCCATCTGATGGTGGAACTTGTCAAAGGAGCGTACCCGATTTTCCCGGCTCTTGTGATCTACTACCAAACGCATTCCCTATCTTTGGCTGTAGTTACGTTTGTTCTGACAATGGGACTCATCGTGTATCTACAGTTGAGAATGATCAACCGAGATTGATGGATGTAGACATTATGGTGTAGATTAAGTTTTCTTGGCCGCCTTGTGAAAACGCGCATTTTACCGACACGGTGACAGCCACTTTGACCGAAGCATTTTCACTGTTATACAATTTGTAACAAACATAGACAATTTACCATATATCGAACGCTTGAATTCCTTTGCTGATCAATACACTCATGTAACTTTGATCAGAGTTACTCCGATTCAATTTGTAAAAGATGTATTTTTCGTTATTGCTATTGCCTGTTGGCAAATAATGAAAAATCAACCAGTTTGACGAAGCATACATTTACAACATTGGAATGATAAATATGAAATCTACTGGCCATATCTTCACTGCTTCTACATTCGCGATCCTAATGCATTTTAAACAATTGGCTGTAAAATGCATGGAAGTAACTCTGATCTCATCAATCGACTAACAATGTTTGCCAAAACTAACAAATAAGTTCTTGTTGTCATGTGATAATGCAAAAAATCTTCTTCACTTAGTTAAAATACGATCATACGCTGTATGGAGGAAATCGTAAACGAAAAAATCCTAGACCAGGCCGAACATCAATGTCTGCCGCTCGATACTCCTGATGGATATACTTGGCTTAG
Source organism: Aedes japonicus (assembly GCA_034211315.2). Lineage (NCBI taxonomy): Eukaryota > Metazoa > Arthropoda > Insecta > Diptera > Culicidae > Aedes > Aedes japonicus. The sequence goes on along the minus strand of JASCZW010004316.1, from coordinate 6,622 downwards.
TACAATACAAACAAATGTTAAAGCCAGTTGCTCCTGGTGCGCAAGGACCACTTGAATATATGTGGAAAGCTGCGCTAGACAATCATTTGTTCCTTTACTCTTAAGGAGCCTAAACTGTTTTTGTTTTTGGAAGGATAATAATCTGATGGTATCAATTACGATCAGACGCTGCACAGTGGGCAAAATGGAACCAAAATCCCATTAATTTAGACGACGCAGTGTAGGAGTCCTGAAAAATTGCTTATCTCATGGAAAAAATGCGAGGAGTTGAATGGTGTTAGTCTCATTTAGGGTTGACTCCGGGAAATTTTCCATTTTGCCCATTTTCCCCTCATTTTGGATGCAAACTAGAATTATTACACAAAAACTAAACTTGGTGCTACTGTATTGAGCCCAAATGCACTGTAAATTTGCAGAAAAACCCGAAGAACTGACTGGACTTGAAAAATCTCATATACCATGCGGTTCTGAAGATCGGCGATGGTACTATTACTCTCACTTGCACTGTAATTATGAAATAACGTCCGGAAAAGCGAATGGTTATTGTTAAACAAAAAGTCCGAAAAAATATGAGCCAACTCAAGGATGCGTTTAAGGTGTGCGTGAATCACTATCGACATTTGATTTTCCGGACGTTTTCACATAAGTACAGTACAAGTGAGAGTAATATTACTAGCGGCAATCGTCAGAACCGCATGGTATATAAGATATTTCAAGTATGAGGGGAGAATCGGGTAAAATTGGAAAATGGACCACTTCCTGGCATCCGATCAAAGTGAAATTCGTTCCAGTCAGTTCTTCAGCTTTTTCAGCAAATTTACAGTGCATTTGAGTTCAATATAGAAGCACCAAGTTTATTTTTTGTGTAATGATTCTAGTTTGCATCCAAAATGAGGAAAAAACGGGCAAAATGGGACACTTACTGTAGTCAAATCTAAATGAGACCAACACCATTCGATTTCTCGCATTTTTTCCCATAAGATAAGCTTTTTTTCAGAACTTCTACACTGCGCCATCTAAATTAATGGGATTTTGGTTCCATTTTTGCCCACTGCGCGCTAGTGTACCAGGTTTTTAGTTAGTGATTACTTTGACCTGTCTCCACTCAGACGGTACAATGTTATTTCGGGGAAGATTTTTCAGGAGATTGAATTTTATCATATCGCATCCGGGTTAAGAGTTGTTTGACGCCGAGAATAATAGAGAGAATGACAGTATTGTAAACCGTTTGCAGTCGTTTTTCGTAAAGTATGTTTTGCTGAAACAGAATCCGGATAGAATCAATCAGAATCGAATATTCATCAATTCTCTCATTAGAAAATGAGGTGGTCATTTAAGTTTTTCACGAGAGTCCCTCGATAAAATTTTGCCAATAATTGCATTTTGTTTTTGCTTTAACAAGTCGTTTTAGCTTTCATTTGAGCTCTGAACATTCCTCGAAATTCCACAAATTGGAATGTGTCTACGAAAAGTTTTGAAAGCGTCAGATTTTTGTGAAGACATTTTTTTTCATTCATCGTCGCAGCCAGATGTGGCTTTTCTGCGTTTGAAGGGTGCGCTTGGGACTTTTCTATGTTATGCTTCATATGAGCTATCAGATCGGCAAGCACACTTAGAGTTATATGCCGTTTCTCGGCTTTTTGAAACCGAGACCCGTACAGCCGATCACTCGGTTCCGATCTCGGCTTTTTTATGTTATCGATAATCTCAGTTTAGGTCAAACTGTAAAGTCATATAGCTTGCTAGGAATCTCGGCAAGAGCAAACTGATACATCAAAACAAATAGAAATGAAGTGACCCGAGATTTCGGTTAAATTGTGTGTAAGTATTCGAAATTTTTATTTAGATTTTCATCGAAATTTGAATATTGCGTGAATTTTGTAGAAAGGGTAGTATTTTTTGATCCCTAAAAGAACTCCTCCGTCTCTATACAGGCGTATAATGTAAAAATCGTGGAAGTTAAGTTCATTTTCTGGAAAAAGCCATGTTTCACAAAGTGCAAATACATCACAACTAGAATTCTGAACTAAAAACTTAAATGAGTTTTGTTTAGGCACCAGACTACGGCAGGTCCATTGTAGTACAGTAATCATAAAGGGCGATACGGTCAAAATTTGGTCAATATCAACTTGACGTATTTCTTTCAATTTTGCATTTAAAAAACCTTAACACCCCTCATTTTGAAGGTGTGTGTGTGTAGAATGTTGCTCCTATTTTGATTTTGGAATTCACTCTTCAGTTGTCAAAATGCCGTCCAAGCAAGAAGAGCAGCGTATCAAAATTTTGCTCGCGCATCGCGAAAATCCGAGCTACTCGCACGCAAAGTTGGCAAAATCGCTAAAAGTTGCCAAATCAACCGTTACAAATGTAATTAAAGTGTTTGGGGAACGTTTGTTGACAGCCAGGAAGTCTGGATCGGGGGAAATCGAAAACCGGAAGCCGCTGAGACGACAAAGAGAGTTGCCGGTAGTTTCAAGCGAAACCCTAACCTATCTCTCCGAGATGCCGCAAATAAGCTGGGTGTATCGTCTACAACCGTGCATCGAGGCAAAAAACGAGCCGGACTATCGACTTACAAGAAGGTAGTGACTCCAAATCGCGATGATAAACAAAATACGACGGCCAAAGCGCGATCCCGGAGGCTGTACACGACGATGCTGACGAAGTTTGACTGCGTGGTAATGGACGACGAAACCTACGTCAAAGCCGACTACAAGCAGCTTCCGGGACAGGAGTTTTATACGGCAAAAGGAAGGGAAAGGTAGCAGATATTTTCAAGCACACGAAACTGTCAAAGTTCGCAAAGAAATATCTGGTTTGGCAAGCCATCTATACCTGTGGCTTGAAAAGCAGCATTTTCATAGCTTCCGGGACTGTCAACCAAGAAATTTACGTGAAAGAGTGTTTCAATAAACGTCTGCTGCCTTTCCTGAAGAAACACGGTTGTTCCGTACTGTTTTGGCCGGATTTGGCATCTTGCCATTACGGTAAAAAGGCCATGGAGTGGTACGCCGCCAACAACGTGCAGGTGGTTCCCAAGGACAAGAACCCTCCCAACACGCCAGAGCTCCGCCCAATTGAGAAATACTGGGCTATTGTCAAGCGGAACCTAAAGAAGACCAAAAAAACTGCTAAGGACGAGCAGCAGTTCAAGGCAAACTGGCTTTCTGCGGCGAAGAAGGTGGACAAGGTGGCTGTACAAAATCTGATGGCAGGGGTCAAGCGTAAGGCTCGGCAATTCGGATTTGGAAAAGCGGAAGCCTAACTGAATATTTTTCCTGAATTTTATACTAATTGAACTTGAAAAAGAAATTTAATTTGATTTTTTAAATAAACGATTTCACCGATTTACACCCGTTTTCCCTTGACCAAATTTTGACCGTATCACCTGTTCGGGAGTAACATCACCCTACCCTTGCTACGCCACTGCCGAATGAGAGGACTTCTCTCCCAACGATCGTTCCTCCGATCCGAGATGGTATTCTCCATACCACTTCGACCGATAGCGATCACGGGCGATCGTTATCGGTGACGTCACAGCAGGGATCATCTGGTTACTGGATAGTGGATGATCTGCTGTGCGAATAGTCGTGTCGGCTCTGACTCTCAGGAAGGATGGATGGGAGCAGAGCCACAATGGAAGGATAATGTTCTGTGTTAATTGTGTGTGACGTAGTAGTTTGTATATAATGTAATTATTGTAAATATAATGTTGTGTGTGTGGAAAAGACTAAATATATGTGCTGCGTGAATGGACGGATGTGTAATGTGATGTGTAGTTAAATGGAACTCCTAAAAGAAACCCTAAACCCAACCAAACCCAATAATATACAGTCCACCTAAGGAGACGCCCGGTATTTTACACCCCACAACTGGCAGTAATTAATTACCCCCCAATTCGGTGTTGGTTAGGGTCCGGTAATCCAACATTATGGTCCTTCGAGCCGGATGGTTTGTGATAAATGGACGAATAGGACGGATGGGAGCAGAGCCACAATGGAACGGAATGATTTGTGTTAAGTGTTTGTACCGTAAAACTGTTTGAACATATGTAAATATTGTAAATAAACGTATGTTGGACGAACTATGTGTGTTGCGAAAGAATGTGGAGTGTTGGACAAATATAATCCTGCGTGAATGGACGGATGTGTGATGTGATGTGTCGAAATAGAACTCAAAAGGAAACCCCAAACCCAAATAATATACAGTCCACCTAAGGAGACGCCCGGTATTTTACACCCCACAACTGGCAGTAATTAATTACCCCCAATCGGTGTTGGTTAGGGTCCGGTAACCCAACATTATGGTCATTCGAGCCGGATATATCGGCAAACCGGACAAAGGAGGAAACTGCCAGCTTCGGTCAATACGGGGCATGGATACCAAAATGGTTGGTTCGTTGGCGCAATTAGCCAGCAGCCATCACTGCGGCATAATTAATTCGACATCGCCATTACTTCTGGATCTATATGGCACTGGGTCATGATGGCTGCTAGAAGTTGAATATCGTATACAAACAAAATTAAATATGGACACTTGGATCCTCGGACATTGGCACTGGACTGGAAAACACATCAAATTCAACCTATGCTGCGTCGGACATCACCACATAATAACCACGGCACGTTGCCTGGTTTACCAGGTAATATATAAGCGCAGTATACGTCCAGCCGAATGGACACAACATACTTCTATTACTGACACACATTTCTCTATCGGTCATCAATAACACCTCATCTGGAGCGAACCTAAATAACAGAGCTCACTACAATCGTTGATCACAGCTGATGGATCAGCTGTTCAGCCGATCTGGATGTCAACAAGCCGAAACCGTACCAAGGGATACAGTTGACACACCCACTACGATCGATTCGAAAGGCGACGGGAGAATCACGATCGATATTGGAACACATACGTTTGTTGGAACGACTGTTTGGAGGAGGATTTGGATGTATCGATCCCATTTTCGGTTTGAGCCAGCAAATATGACAGCAATGGGAGAGAGTCAAACACAATACATACATGGCAGCTTACGGAATGGATGCGGATCAGATCGTGATGCAAAATTCGGAGCGATAGGGGCCAACGATGACGCCATACGTAGATAGTGTTTATGGGTAAACGATGAAGGCATACATCGGTTGGCATGGATCGGTATGGAATCGGGTAGCTGCACCTACTTGTCCAGGTAAGCAGCTTACATGTATATGTCTAGCCGAGCTAGGCATTACGTTTTCGGTAGCTAACAACCACTATTTTTCGGAACAACGATGACGTCTTCACCTACGGTACACATTCACGGAGGCCAATCATATGGTCGTCGATCAGCTGATCGATAGAAACAAACTGTTCGCGCCGACTGCCGATGTTCAATGGATACGAATAACATGGATTTCGGATACCACAAGCCAATACCATCAGCACGGTGAATCAATTTGGACGACCATTGAAAGGAGTGTCAGTCACAAGGGTGTCTGCCATACACACCAAACGTTGAGTACATGGGGTGCTCAATGATCCATCAAAGCAGGTGCAAGGATGCCTGCGGTTTTTTTCCACGGTTTGGGCAAATCGGTGCTCATTACCGAATCCTAACATCAATCCAATCGGAATTCATCACAGGGTGCTTGAATGGACAAACTCCGACGGTTGATCACACAGAGGTGATCGAACCAAACCCTCGGGCAGGACACAAGGGTGTCCTGTATCAGTTCCTTGGTTTGTGTACATAGGGTGCGCAAACCAATCCTAGGACAGAACACAAGGGTGTTCTATCTCCATCGGTTTGTGCACAAAGGGCTGTTCAAACCTGTTCATGACAGGACACAAGTGTGTCCTAGGAATGTCATGCCAAGGAGAGGATACAAGGGTGTCCTCTAGGTACAATCTCTAAGTCTTGAGTACAAAGGGTGCTCAAGACTAAGGCCAAGGCTTAGACACAAGGGTGTCCTCTAGCCTTTCCACGGTTTGTGAACAAAGGGTGTACAAACCTATCCATGGCAAGGACACAAGGGTGTCCTAGGAATGCCATGCCAAGGAGAGGATACAAGGGTGTCCTCTAGGTACCATTTTCTAGGTCTTGAGTACAAAGGGTGCTCAAGACTAAGGTCAAGGCTTGAACACAAGGGTGTCCTCTAGCCTTTCCAAGGTTTGTGCACATGGGTGTGCAGACCTATCCAAGGTATGGGTACATGGGTACCCAAGGAACCAACCAAGGCTCGGGCACATCGGGTGCTCTAGGCTCCAGGAGTCATCGGGTGCTCGGATAATCAAACGCCTGCAATAGATTTCAAAATGTAGGCACCAGGGGTGTCTGCATTATGGATTCGGATATTGGAACCAACGGATAACATTGAGAGGATACCGGAAACAAACCGCTTTCATTATTGGCATTTACTTTCGAGATGGAGCAAATAAATCATGGACGACATCACCTTTTGGCTGGTGGCACCATCATATGTTTTACCAGGTTAGTAATAACAGTATATGTACCAGCCGAGTGACATGCGGATACTACATGTAATCTTCTCCCACATGTACTCAAATTCTGGAATGTGGACAATCGCCGAGACCACCACGTGTTTGGACCCATCGGATTCAGCGATCGAGCGTATCGTCGCAA
>JASCZW010004315.1:0-53571 GCA_034211315.2 Aedes japonicus | reverse complement strand
GAAAACTAATCCAGGAACGGGTACGTTACAACGACCTGAGAGAAAGGTCAGGGAATACGTGGAACAGGACGGTCGGTTTGAACAGAGGGTTGGACAGCCGAGGAATCAGTTTAAATATCAATTTACAAGAACAGAAAACGCGGAAAGAGATTAACCTAATCGAGTTTCTGATGGTGAGTTAAATGATGGTAGAAGACAGGATAAAGGCAGGTTTTTGATTGGCCGAGGAGAAGTGATTCCTTTAGAAGCTTGGGATAGACATAAGAGATGACGGATTGGGAGTCGGCTTAGAAAATGAGGCATGGGATTCGTCCTCCAACTGGCAACGGCCGCGTCACCATAGAGATGGATACGTTAGAGACCAACGATTGAGGCCAAGGCAGAGTGCCATGCCACAGTTCCGGGAAGAATGGCGATCAAATAACAGAGGTTATTGATACGACAGATGGAACAGAGATCAAAGTGCAGGACGTAACCATTGGGGTTAGGACAGGTATGAAAGAGGTTTCGACAGAGAACAACAAACTCAGTTGGAGTATAGCTCAGATGTATTTTCGGAAAACGAAGAAAGATGGACACAGAGAGGTCATCGACCAAATCGTAGTTTTAGAAGAATTGGCGAGGGTGAAATCAGGGACGCAGATCGTAGAATGGAAAAGTGGCATTTGAGTTTTAGTGGGGATGCTCGCAGCAGATCCCTGGAGGATTTTTTGTTAAAGGTTCGTCGTCTTGTCCGAATGGATAGAATCGCAGACGATGTTCTTATGCAGAGGATACATACCATTCTACGAGGTGCGGCTTATGATTGGTATCTATGTTATGAAGATGAATTTCAAGATTGAGACCAGTTCGAGGAAAGGATCCGTTACATGTACGGTAACCCGTTCAAAGATCAAGGCAACCGCCAAATAAATTATGAGAGGATACAGAACCGGAATGAAACATTTCTGAGCTTTAAAATAGAAATTGAGCGACTGAATAAACTTCTGAGTACCCCATTGGAACAACAACACATTTTTTAAGTCATTTGGAATAATATGCGCCCTCACTATCGTTCGAGATTAGCCTGTAAAATAGTAAATAACTTGCGAAAGTTGGAATACTATCGTGAATATAATGAAAGATACAATATGGGGGCGACCCCGGCGTAGTGGTTAACATCCATACCTCTCACGCCAAAGTCACGAGTTCGAATCTCACCCCGGACAAGTAACGAAAATACCCAAAAGGTATTTGGTGAGCTATGACAGGAGATGAACCAACTCACGGCTGAAAATCTCGATAATAAAGGAACTAAAAAATGATGGTGATGATGGTTATGCCTGTTGATTTCAGGTTTGAAGTATAAGTGGCTCTCACCGTGGTCTCTGAGTGGCTATCGTGAATGTGGTGGCATGCAATAAAAGGGTTTTCGTTTGGCGGTTTTAAGTTTGCAAGCCAACTGATCTGATCAGGAATTCTTTTTAAATGGACTCGCCCTCAGGAGAGTCTCAACCGGGCAAAATAACATTGGGCGTTTTGTCTCCCCTGTGGAGTGGCGCTTAAGCCACACGTTTTCTAGACGGATAGTCCGGGTTGGCTACATGTTCCAAGAGCTATAGGCTAATCAGGAGTATCAAAACTGTTTGAGAAAGGGATCCACCGTCGGTTGCTCCCGTCTGCCGTCGAGTTTAACATCTTGCTCGACGAGCAGTTCGGATTCCGGCGAGGTCGCTCAACAGTGCAACAACTTAGCCGAGTAACCAACATCCTCAAGCGGAACAAGTCTGTTACAAAATTATCTGCCATGGCACTTCTCGACATTGGGAAGGCTTTCGATAACGTGTGGCATGATGACCTGGTGTATAAGCTTAAAAGATACAATCTTCCTATCTTCCTGGTGAAGATAATAACAAATTATCTGTCTGACAGAAAAGTCCGTGTTTCGCTGCAAGGTGCAGTTTCCGATGCACAGGAGATCTCCACCGGTGTTCCGCAAGGAAGTATACTAGGTCTCCGTTCCCTGAAAATGGATCTCTGTCGTTGTTTGCCGATGATAAGGCAGTCATCAAATGATAGGGTAACAAAAGTGCTTACCGTAAAGCTGCAACGAAGCCTGAATGTTCTGTCAGAATACTTCACCGAATGGAAGATCTGTATCAACGTGGCAAAGACCCAGGTCAGCCTCTTACCATACTCTAATTCTCCCAGGCTTGTTCCGCCTGAGAATTGTAAAACTGGCCTAAACAACACAACGGTACAATGGGCCAAATCAGCTGTCCATCTTGGCGTTACCATAGACAGCAAGTTTATTTTCAGGGAGTAGGTTGACACAACTGTCACAAAGTGTAACGTTCTGTTGAAGCTACGGTACCCATAGACCAACAGAAGGTCTCCATCGGCATTGTGGAGAGATCGCTGAGCTCCAGGCACTTGGAACTAGTCCACCATAAGACTGAGGTCACGGTGGTGAATAATCGGAAATCGGAGCAATATGTGACGAGCAGTGCAGCAACTGCACGATAGAATCGAATAGGTTCTTGAGGTATCTTGGGGTCATGATCGACGATAAGCTGCCTTTTGTCAGTCACGTCGATTGCGCTTGAAATAAAGCCTCTATGGCTGTATCGGCATTATCCCGCATGTTGTCAAATAGCTCGGCGGTGCAAGGGAGTAAGTGTAAACTCCTGGGCAGTGTCACCCTGTCCTCACTTAGGTACGGCGGGCCGGTGGAACAAGAGGTATTTGGAAGACCACTAGAGCTGCATCCATGGCTAAGTGGCAAAGGGAATGGAAAAACTCCACCAAAAGTCGGTGGACCCACTGACTTATCCAGGAATTAACCGGGTGGGTCGGTAGGCGACACGGTGAAGTGAACTTCCACTTAACGCAGATATTGTCTGGCCTCGGCTTTTTTAGACAATCCTCCACATGCACCGAGTGCGCGGGAATCGAGGAAACTGTGGAACATGTGTTCTTCGCGTGCCCTCGCTTCGACGGCTCCGGACAATTTAGTCCAGAGAATGTGCCAGGACCGGGACGTGTGGGACGCGGTATGCGTAGCAGCCTCCCAGCAAAAATGGCGATACGACCGAAGGCAGGTCACAGGGACCACCTAACTACTAAAGCCCTAAGTAGTGAGATATAGTGAATGCTTAACAAGCACATTAGCTCCCTCCCCGAAGTAATACCGAAAGGTGGTTCCTGGGAGGGTCCAAGGCTTAAGGCACGGTTGTTTTTTTAGTGGGGCGAGGAGTTGGCACTCCCATCCTCACACCCTGAGTTCTTCAGGTATCTGGTTGCAAATTTTCCATTCCGTCTTAAAAAAAAGGTCATTATCCCTGAAAAACAAGCTTGCTCTCTACAAGCACATCATACTTCCAAATGATCCAGTTTTATTGAGTACGTCATGCCAATCTGAGAGAGTTGCGTAAAAACACATCACCTGAAGCTTCAGCATGTTCAAAATAAGTTCCTCTGGATGATCCTTAACACTCCTCCGAGGACAAGAATATCTGCGTTCCACTGTCTGGCCGAGATAAAAATGCTCGGTGATGGCTTTAGTGAGTCTATCAATCGGTACAGGGCACGATGCCTGACATCGGATTACTAGATCATCCGAAATCTGTTTCCCCTCCCTTAGGATTTTCAAATTGTAGCTATAAAGAGTGTATCGAAAATAAGCTATCCACAAACTTTCTTTCAAATTATGTTGAAAACCGATATTTTATTCATACAAAAAATTGAACCTTTATTGTACGAGGTTAAACTTGAACATAATGAAGATCGGATGAAATTTAAGTTATTCCTTCACGAATTTTCGAACTTTGGATCGAATGCTCTTCATCAAGTTCCGGACAAATGTTGCATCGCATTTTTTGGACGCTTGAGCCCAAATGTTTTTGAACTACTCTTCTTGAAGACCCTCTTCACGATTGCCCAGTAACGTTCGATGGGTCGAAGCTGAGGGCAATTTGGTGGATTGATATTTTTCTCAACAAAATCTATACCCTTTTCCGCAAGCCAATTGAGAGTGGTTTTGACATAGTGAGCTGACGCTAAATCCGGCCAAAACAGTGGAGGTGTACTATGGTTCTTATATAAAGGCAACAATCTCTTCTGGAGACACTCAGATCGATAGATTTCCGCATTTATAGTTCCGGTAGTGTAAAAAATGGTTGACTTCAAACCACAGGAACATGTTGCTTGCCATACCTGTACCTTTCGACCGAATTTCTCCACTTGAATCAACCTGTCCGCATCGCTCACATCCTCCTCAACGACGGCAGTAAAGTATTGTGGACCTGGAAGGGTTTTCGGGTCCTCCTTTACATAGGTCTCATGGTCCATCAAAACGCATGCATCCGGACGCTGCAAAAGACGCGAATACAATTTCCGGGTCCTTGTTGCTGCTCGCTTCTTCTGTTCTGCACTTTGTTTCGAGATTTTCTGCTTCTTGAAGGTTGTTGGAGCACCACCCTAATGTATTGAGATGTGCTAGTTTTAAGATCAATAGAATCCCAATAATCTACCCCACACTATACCTTTGTACTCCATACACAATCACATTATCACGTTAGAATAGCGAACGATCGGAAAGGCCTTTTGCCAATCCGTCTCACTTTATTATTTGGCTAGCAGGGTCAAGATCATTGTAGAACAATATAGTCAGTTGAAATATATCCTTCGTAAGATCACCACACGTTCTTGATCCGTATTTGCAACACCGTGCTTTTTTTTCTATCTATTGCGAAAGATATCGTGTTCGAGTGCCACCGATTCTCGCGCTTGAGGCGACCCCTGAACCCTACATTTTCTGGTCCTTCGAGCCGGATGTGCGCGATTTATCTCGGACAATCGTGGACAGTTTTCGTCGAACTTTTTCGCTGTCGCCAAAAGTGAACTTTATCTTATCGTGTGGCTCTCGAACACTTCGCCGTAAGTGAAGAGTGAAGAACAATTAATATAATAGAACACTGATTAAATTGCGCAAAGTGAACTGTCGCTGTAAATAAAATTGCGCTTATATCCAACTCTATCTGCTGTGGTTGCTGAAAGTGAAACTTCCATCGGGATTTATGGCTTCAATTTCTACTTCTCGTGTATACGGCGTGGCATGAGGCTTGGCGTGGTTTGGCTCTGATACGCATTGTGCTGAGTGGACAAAGGGATCAATTCATCGTAGACAAAGGTCATCGGTCGTACTAATTGCTGAAAGAACGTGAGTACTGCATGCGAGTAGAAATAGGCAAAGTTGGCTGAGCCCGTTAATCATAAGATCGATTTTATTGCACTCGATCTTCGATTTGCTACCTCTATCCCGGATTAGTTGGATTGTTGGTTCGATTGTGTGCTCTGATTTTGGCTGAGCAGACAGTTAGCGCAATTTTTAAACGTTTGACTGTGCTGGTCGATGAAAATAATGGCACCCGGATTGCGGGCATTATGTTATCAAGAGCGGTTCTTTCTGGACACGCTGGCCAACGCGAAGCAATTTGTGAACCAGTACAACGCTGAGTTACACAGTGGACAACTAGAGGGATGGAAGAAACGGATTGATGGACTTGACGATAAATTTCATGCGAATCGTTTGGCCATTGAATTGGCACTCGATGACGTGGAGGATCAGGGCAGTGTAGATAGCAAGGTAGATGCAACAACCGAAGATGAAGCCAAGGTTGTAGCTGAAGAAGCGGACCAAGCTGCCACAAACGAAAGCAATCGTTTGATCCGACAAAAATTTGAGCTCGATTACGTTTTTTGTGTATAGTTTTTGGTAACCGAAAGTCGTAAGCAAACCACGTGCCCCCAAGTTAACGTCAACCAAACTATACCTGCTCAAACGCGGGTGAAGCTACCCGATGTCAAGCTCCCAAGTTTTGATGGTACTATTTCGGAATGGATCACTTTTCGCGATTCATTCAAATCTCTCATCGATTCCAACGTTAATCTATCACCATTTGATAAGTATTCGTACCTCGTGGCATCCTTGACGAAGGATGCGAGGAAGGTGGTGGAATCAATAGAGCTTACAGCTGCCAATTATTCTGTCGCCTGGCGACTTCTTGAATCAAGGTTTGAGAACAAGAAGCTGATTTTCAAGACCTACGTTGATGCTCTCGTCGCAATCGAACCGATGAAGAAAGAATGCTACGATGCTCTGATGCGGTTGGTCGATGATTTTGAACGGAATCTGAATATGATTGATAAGATGGGAATTCCAACGGACGGTTGGAGTGTGTTTTTAGCCCACATGGTCTGCAGTCGTCTCGATGCCTCAACATTGAAGCAGTGGGAGTCACACTACCGGTCAACAGATGTTCCAGAGTACAACGAAATTATGAATTTTCTGCGCGGTCACTTGTCCGTTCTCCAGTCATTACCATCGTCCAAATCTTACTCATCGGATTCTCACAAGCCGGAACAACACCGGTTGTCGAAATCGAAGATCGTCAACGCCGTTACTAGCCCAACAATCAGTCCGTGTCCGTTTTGCTCAAAGTTCGCCCACTCGCCGTTCAAGTGCGATGTCTTTCAAGGGTTGTCAGTTTCGCAACGTTTCGATCTTGTAAAGAAAAGAATCTTTGTATAAATTGCCTGTCGCCGGAGCACATGGTTCGCAACTGTTCGTCTGGTACATGCAGAGTCGACAAATGTCATCAGAAGCATCACACTATGCTCCACCAATCATTGAACGGTCGGTCTTCCGATCCAAGCAAATCAAATGCTCCTCGCTCTAATCCGGTCCAGCCGCCGAATGTTTCGGAACAGTCTTCCTCGCAAAATCCTTCATCGTCGTCGCCATTACCGTCTGGGTCCCAACAGTCCGCTGCCACTAGCCTCGTGTCCACCAATGCCGTCGGAGCCCCAAGAGTTCCTGCTACCGTACTACTACAGACAGCGATCATCCAAGTTTTCGCCGCGAACGGACAAATTCAGTGGGCAAGAGCCCTGTTAGATCCAGCGTCGCAGTTAAATCTGATCACCGAGAACATCGTACAAAAGCTGAAGTTGCGCCGCTATCAGTGTCATCAAAAAATTGGAGGTGTAGGCAACTCGTTAGTCGTTTCGTCTCACGCTGTACACGTTCGAATGGGTTCACACTGCACAGATTTCAAAGCTGTTCAATCGTTCCACATCTTGAAAAAGATAACACAAGATCTTCCTACCAGAACTCTTGATGCCTCTTCATGGAAACTTCCGCCAAATGTCGTTTTAGCAGATCCAAAGTTTCATGAGCCGGGTCCTATCGATTTACTCCTTGGCATGGAACTGTACTACGATCTGATGCTAGATGGGTTTACCAAGCTGGGTCCCGAGAAACCGATTCTACAGAACACCGTCTTTGGATGGGTAGCATCGGGCAAAATTGGTTCCGGACAGTCAAATGGAACTACTAAGCTAGCGCACTTGTGCAGTAATCAGTCACTCAATGAACTAATCACTCGCTTTTGGGAAGTTGAGTCGTGCTGGTCGAACAGTATCCAGTCCGTTGAGGAAGTTGCCTGTGAAGAACACTTCGTCACTCATACGTACCGGGATGATTCGGGTCGGTTCGTAGTCACACTTCCAAAGCACCCATCCATCCTGGCCCAACTCGGAAATTCGAAGCAGATCGCTACCAGGAGATTTCTCGCCTTAGAACGTCGCCTCGATTCAAATCCTCAGCAGAAACAATCCTACGTCAAGTTCATCGATGAATATCATCAGCTTGGTCACATGAATGAAGTCGACGATTTCGCCAGCTCATCACCTGTAGCCCAGTCATACTACCTACCACACCATGGAGTAGAGAAAGCGGATAGTACGACTACAAAGCTCCGGGTCGTATTTGATGCCTCGTGTCGGACGGACAGTGGAGTTGCGTTGAACCAGGCATTGATGGTAGGCCCACTTGTCCAGGACGACCTGTTTGCCATACATCTTCGTTTCCGCATGAATCGGATTGCCCTCATAGCAGACATCGAAAAGATGTACAGACAGATTCGCATTCATCCATCAGATTACCCACTTCAGCGTATCCTTTGGCGCAACACTTCTTCCGAACCGATTCGCACCTTTGAACTCACGACAGTCACCTACGGTACTGCATCCGCCCCATTTTTGGCAACCAGGTGTCTGGAAAGAGCTGTCCAAGCAATGTGCTGACAATTTACCGCTCGCGTCACTAGCCTTGGCTAAAGATTTTTACGTGGATGATATGTTGACTGGTGTCGACAACGAAGAGGAAGGAGAAGAACTTTGCAGACAACTATTGACGGTGCTGTCATCCGCCGGTTTCAGTCTTCGCAAGTGGGCATCCAATTCAGCTGAAGCTCTGTTGAAAATTCCCCCAGAACTGCGTGACGAACGATCAGTGTTAGCTCTGAATTTACAATCCACCCCGGTCAAAACTCTCGGAATCCATTGGCAGCCATTCACGGACACGTACAGCTATGCAACTCCCGTATGGTCCACGGAAGCTGTCATTACTCGTCGCGTTGTCGTCTCCGATCTTGCCAAACTGTTCTTGCCTCTTGGATTACTTGGTCCTGTTGTAGTTTTGGCAAAGATCTTCGTCCAATCGCTTTGGCAATCCACTACTTCGTGGGATGAACCACTGACACCTGAACAGCAACAGTATTGGAGACACTACCGTGACAGCTTAGAAGATATTCCATCGATATCTATCCCACGATGGGTAACTTTTTCTCATGATCCTGTACTCGTAGAATTACACGGATTTTGTGACGCGTCTGAACGCGCATACGGTGCCAACATCTACCTGCGAACCGTATCCGCTGACGGAACAATCTCCGTCAGACTATTGTGTGCCAAATCAAGAGTGGCACCTACAGGAAAATCGAAGAATTCGATATTGCTCTCGTTGCCGTTACTAGAGCTCTCCTCGGCACTTCTTTTGGCTCACCTGTACGAGAAGGTCAAGTCAAGCATCGACCTGAAAACTAAATCCTTCTTCTGGACGGATTCTATGATAGTGCTGTGTCAGATCCGCTCACCACCAGCTCGTTGGAAGAAGTTTATCGCAAACCGTGTCGCAGAGATCCAGCGCCTTACAGCTGGCGGTATCTGGTCACATGTTCCTGGAATCGAGAATCCAGCGGACATAATTTCGCGCAGGATGAGTCCCGCTGAGTTGAGAGATACACCAGCTTGGTGGATCTCGCATGTGTGGCTGAATCAATCGTCTCGCTTTTGGCCTCCAATAAATCAGCCGATTCCAGATAACCTACCGAACATTGCTCAAGCGGAGCGCTCAATAGCGCTTCCAGTTCAAATAGTACCTCCTAACGAACTCTTCGAGATTCGTTCGCCGTTCTCTAGTCTGGTACGGCTAGTCTCTTACCTACGCCGTTTCCAGCACAATGCTTCGCCTCGAAATCGCAACAACCGGAAATGTGGACATCTAACTACAATGGAGCTCAGCGACTCCACAAAATTCCTCGTTCGGATTGCTCAACAAGAAACCTTTGCTCGAGAGCTAGCTGAGATCAGATCCAGTGGACAAGTTGGTTCACGCTCGATACTCAAAAACCTCTCGCCGATTCTGGTCGATGGAATCTTACGTGTGGGTGGTCGTCTGAGAAATGCTGCTATCCCTGAAGACCGGAAACACCCGATGATTCTGCCTGCTCGTCACACGCTCACAGAACTTATCGTGGTCCACTACCACGAGAAGAACCTCCACGCCGGACCGCAATTATTGGTAGCATGCACCCGAGAAAGGTTCTGGCCACTTCGAGTCCGTAACCTGGCAAGAAAGGTGGTGCATTCCTGCGTGAATTGTTACCGCTGTAAACCAACCAACCTTGAGCAGCTAATGGGTGACCTACCTCCAGAGCGAGTTACGCCAACATTCCCTTTCTTAAACACTGGCGTTGACCTTTGTGGACCTTTCCAGTACCGCAAAGGGCCAAGAGCACCACCAACCAAATGCTATGTGGCGATATTTGTGTGCCTCGTCACCAAGGCCGTCCACATAGAACTCGTCTATGACCTCAGCACGGCCGCTTTCCTAGCAGCATTGCATCGATTCGTCGCTCGCAGAGGGAAGCCGAAACTTATCCAATGCGACAACGCAACGAACTTTAAGGGAGCGGAAAGGAATTAGCCAAACTCTTCAAACATTTCTACGACCAGCAACACCAGTCTGCAGTAATCAACCACTGTGCAGATGACGGCATCGTGTTCAAGTTTATCCCGCCTCGCAGTCCCAACTTTGGCGGTCTGTGGGAAGCGGCGGTTAAATCCTTTAAGAAACACCTTCGGTCTACCATCGGAAACTCGGTGCTCTCACAGGACGAATTCGTTACACTGCTGGCTCGTATCGAAGCTTGCCTAAACTCAAGGCCGTTGACTCCACTTTCTGCTGAGCCCAACGACCTAGAAGTCCTAACCCCGGGTCACTTTCTGATCCATCGTCCGCTAATTTCGTCACCTGAGCCCGATCTATCTGATGTCCCAAGGAATCGACTCGACCGTTGGCAGCAAAACCAAGAGCTGCTCCGACGCATCTGGAAGCGTTGGACCGTTGATTACCTCTCTGGCCTTCATCCACGCACGAAATGGACTCAACAGCGGGACAACGTAGAAGTCGGCACTTTGGTGCTGCTCAAGGAGGACAACCTCCCACCTCTGAAGTGGAGGTATGGCCGCATCACCTGTGTCTGCCGTGGCAAGGACAACAACATTCGTGTCGTCGTTGTGCGGACCGTTGACGGAGAGTACACACGGGCCATTTCGAAGATATGCGTCCTGCCGATACGCCAGCCCACAACCAACATCACCAGTGCAGCCAACCTAAACTCAGAGGACTGAGTCTTCCATCGCAATGCTTCGGCGTTGCGCAACGGGAGGCCTTCGGGCCTCCAACCCTGTAAGTTAATATTTTATTGAATTTGCAAAAAACTTAAGAATTATTTGTCCTCCGACATGTCCTGGCGGCTCATCGATGGCTACTACAATCCTTCCACCAACGCTGATGATCACCGAGCTACCAAAGTACAACCGTCTGCAACCTGAAGAAAAACAGATGACCAGCAGGGATCCGATGTCGTAAAGCAGAAACCGTGAAGATCATTGATGCTAGTCACTCAAAGCAGCGGAAACGTTCTATTCATCAGTTGAAAGGCAACCCTTTCAACGGGGGCCGATATATGTTGGAGCACCACCCTAATGTATTGAGATGTGCTAGTTTTAAGATCAATAGAATCCCAATAATCTACCCCACACTATACCTTTGTACTCCATACACAATCACATTATCACGTTAGAATAGCGAACGATCGGAAAGGCCTTTTGCCAATCCGTCTCACTTTATTATTTGGCTAGCAGGGTCAAGATCATTGTAGAACAATATAGTCAGTTGAAATATATCCTTCGTAAGATCACCACACGTTCTTGATCCGTATTTGCAACACCGTGCTTTTTTTTCTATCTATTGCGAAAGATATCGTGTTCGAGTGCCACCGATTCTCGCGCTTGAGGCGACCCCTGAACCCTACAAAGGTCTTCAGGTGGTTTCGCCTCTTGATACGCTGGATCATTCTGACACTCGTTCCTGCTTTTTTGGCCAAATCACGTATTGACATTGACTTGTTCTTCATGATTAGAGATACCACTTTCTGCTCCAGTTTCGGGTTGGAAGAACCGTTTTTTCTGCCTCTTCCTGGTAGTTCATCCAAAGAATAGTGTTCCCCAAACTTATTAATGATGGTTTTAACACTCGCATGATGAATTCCAAACCGCTTCGCCAATTTTCGCATAGCAATACCCTTCTCACTTAGCCATGAGTCCAGAACCTTAATTTTCACTTCCTTTTCAATACGCGACATTTTGAAAACGCAAAATTTGAACCGCACAAACAAGTAAATAAAAGAAAGCTGACAGTCAAACGCACAGCATGCAGTGTTCAGAGCATAAAAAACCATCACAAATACATGCGTACAACGCAAATGTATGTGGATAGCTAATATTAGATACACTCCTTAGTTTAACTTCAAGTAGGTTATCAAATTTTGAAACTTAAAATGCCCCATGAGCTGATCTGAAAGTTTAATCTAAATGGATTTCTGTCTGTCTGAACCTAATAGACTCAAAAACTACTGAACCGATAGGAGTGAAATTTTGTTTGCAGGGTTATAGCAGGGGATAGTTAAAGACCCCTTCCTTTTCTGGAAAGGGGCGCTCCCATACAAATGAAACACTCACTTCTAAATAACTCGAGTACTAATCCAGCAAAAGAAACCAAACTTAGCATGTGTAAGGTTTTAAAGGCAAGAAGGTTTTTATGATGGTTTCAGATCCCTCCCTGTCCTGAAAGGGAGCGCTCCCATACAAATGAAATACAATATTCTGTATAACTCGAGAACTAATCAAGCAAATGAAACCAAGTTTGGCATGTGGAGGTTTTTGAAGATAAATACTCTTTAAATGCTGATTTGAGACCCCTCCCTTGCTGAAGGGGGGGGGGGCTCCCTTACAAATGAAACACAAATTTATGCATAACTCGAGAACTAATCAAGAAATTGGAACCAAATTGGGCATATGGAGGTTTTTGAAGGAAAGAAATTTTTCTTTGATGATTTGAGGGGGGGGGGGATCCCCCATACAATTGAAACACAATTTTTTGCATAAGTCGAGAACTAATCCAGCAAATTTAACCAAATTTGGCATATGGAAGCTTTTGAAGGAGAGAAATCCTATCCTGACTTGAGACTTTTACACCTTCTGAAGGAGAGGAGGGAGGCTCTCAAACAAATGAAACACAAATTTCGACATAACTCGTGAATTAATAATGCAAATGGAATGAAATTTGGCATGTGGATTTTTTTGAAGGAGAGACATATTTTATCGCTAGAATAACTATCACAAAGCCATCAGTGGTACATGAGCGCCTTCCAAACGTCATATTTTGCCTGTTGAGGTGGCGGATTTGTTCGTGCCTCGACCTACCCCACAGTGGGATGTTAGGCAAAAGATGACGTCCTTGGTTTCGAGTACTACTGTACACATGCCCTTTCGTTCGATTTTCAAACATCTGTTCTATTTCCAACCTGCCGTACACTGACGAAACTTTCAACAGTTTCTCTTCATATCTTTTATTCTAGCAAAAACATTACTGTCCACTCTTGGTGCCTCATGGTGATGAGCGAACATCTCCTTCTACATTATTGAAAATATGTTAAGGTTGATGAAGATGTTGAAAGTTTTCTGAATCTTCCTGTGAGGAATAGTTTTGTTTCGAAACGTGAACAATGGATTCCAATATCTATAATACATCTCGTTCAGCAAACGACCTTATTGTGAGAATTCCCGTATGATTTTCAGCACATTTTGCCAATCGTTTAACTCTCCATAATAAAACAAATTACTCCCAATTTACGGCCAACAGCTGCTGCCTTGCCCAAGAGAAGTATCTGCCTCATTATCAACTCATAGCCACCACATTTACTACGTGTGATAATTTAGAACTGGCTACCCGCAATCACGACTATGCGATCCCGTGGCTCAGATTGCCGGTCCGGTTCTTGGAGGCACGGATTTGTGCTAGTGTGGCTATATTGCTCAACACTATAGAATCCCGCGAAACAAATGTCGGGTCGTATGAAAGTCTCGTTCCGAATGTGCCGCCTCTGAATGCTGGAGCCAAATCCGTGAGTAGAAAAAAAAGCTTCCATGTCCCAGATCAGCCCGTCACGGGCGTTGTTTCTCGGTCGCAGGGGAAAAGTCTCAGCTGTTCACAATCCTATTTGCATTTTAAATGCGGTGAGGGCACTGGTTTTATGTGCTACCATTTCGTAATACGAATGTGGCCTTTATCGGCCGTTATTCTCTGTTGCTTGGCGCTGGTTCGTTCGATGCTCGAGCAAAGGGGAACTAACAGTTCTGGTTTTCATTTTTTTATTCGGGATTTGGATTAGTAGCAGATGTTGTTGTTAGGTTATTTTACGCTTAGGATAAATTGTAACATTATTATTTAATAAATTCGTACACATCACAATGCTATGTTTAATGCTTCCTAACTGACCCAGATCAGGAGCGCTCTTTCACTTCTAAACACATTGCAAGGTGTCATTCCAAACGAGCCATAGACACATAGGAAAACACAACCGTGCAGCGTGAAACGAGCTAACCTAATAAGGAATGTCACACTCGGAACTCCCCATGGACGAACGGCACAAGCTCCGCAAGCGTGGACAATTGCTATACAGTTGAGCCCTTGTACCACTTTCAACTTGAGCCTGTCACCTGGTCCAGAGTGCAGTGCAGTTGTAAAATCGAAGAATTATACATGCACAACAAAAACATTACGTAAGTTCAGAACCTGTGTCCAGCAAAGTGAGACCGCAATTCCGCAAACTGTGTCGTAAGAGATACCTTACCAGCCATAGTGCGGAGGTTCGTATGGCAAACCGGCGTGCTATCCAGAACGGGAATCCGGTTTTGGTTCGAGTTGCTGCGGCTGCTGCCGACACCGTCGTCATCGACATGAGTTGACCTTAATCGACAACATCCTGGAATGAGGTGATTGTTCGTCTACCGCGTACGCATATGAAGCCATAATTTGGCATTAAATTAGTCAATGCACAATGTCACATAAATGCCATTTCTCTGTGTTTCAGATTTAAGGGTTTTCTCGACAATCGCGCGCGTTCCATCGTCGGCTGCCGCCGTTCGGCGGAATTTAAATAAAGAGACCATTCGCGGTGTCATTTGGCTTGACACGAGACTTTTACCGCCAAATAGTGGAACACATACACGGCAAAAGGGTTTTATTGCTAAATTTGCAACATTGATAAATAAAAAAATAACGCCGGACCGGCTTGGTTCTACCTCCGGACCGGATTGCTGGCCATTGCATGGTGTTGTGAAATTCGATTATAAAAAGGTTTTTATGCGTAGCGATACCTGTTTACAAACGATTCGATAGTGATTTTTTGCCCGGATGATAGATTGAGGTTTTTGGTTTATGTTGTTCGATTTATGCACCACTCAGCATGTTGTTGGTTTTACATTTTTATTGCAAGCAACAGGGATATTTGTCTCGTAAATATTTTCATGGTCAGATATTATGGATGAATGAGATTTTGAACGACGGATTATTACTAAACATATATTGTTTATTAGGGTTGTTTCCGGATTTCAATAATGCATTTAAAAGAATATACACGAATGCTGCAAAATAAAATAAGCATTCGCATTTTCACATGCTGTTTAACTGATCTGTTTTTAAGCTCCAATCCCTTTTCTACATAATTTAGTTTTGCGACTTTGTTATTGCAAATTGAAATTTGAATATTTTATGGAGGGTTTTCCAATCAAACGTTTTTCGAGCATGAGTGCATGTAAATTGATGGATTTATTTTATAGACAAAATAGAAATGAAATTCACATTAAAGTTCACATCAAGCATGCAATAATAAAACATATTCTACCATATGTACGTCAAACAATGCTACCCAGGTAACCAATAAGCAGTTCCAAAGTGTCTTTACGGCAGCCTGTCAAGCATTTAAGTCACCTTAAAAAACATAAATGCCACTTTTGGCCCAATATACGGCTTCTTTACTGCAATGCTATGATAATGCTTGATTAATGCTATTTTGCATTCGAAATGCTAATTACAGACTACAAGCATTTAATTAGCATTTAAAAAGCAACTTTACGACAGATAGCATTCAAGATGCTGATATAATATGCTAATACAATGCTCGTAGCATCTGAAATGCAGATTGAGGTTTGATTTACTGCATTTGCTAATGCTTATTGTTTTGTATTGAAGAGTTCCTGTGATTGGTCATCACCTGCAAGATGTTGGTGGCATATTGAAACAGCATGGAATGATTGTGATGCTTCAAGAAAAGCAGCAGACATATTTCCAGACACTTAATTTTCTGGTTGATGCCATTAAAATATCACTTTCCAAGCCATTGATACAGAAAGCCTCCTAAACAACTATTTCTTAGCAAACATTGACAGTTTCATATGCTTGGAAAAGTCTGCCTTTCCCGTTCTGTCTGCAAAGCCATTTGAAGTTCACCTTGACGTGGTCTATTGGAACCTAATCGACGACAACGTTGCCGTGTACAGCTTCCGGCGTCGTGTTTTGGACGTCTTGTTTTGTTTATCGTCTAGATGTATAGTCGCCACAGTCTATCTCATTGTTTAGAGCTACACCCAAAAAAATTGTCACGTTTTTTTCACGTGAAATTCCATGTTACTCCCATCTGAACAGGTAACCAAATCTTCTTCAGTAAAATTAGGTAAATATTACGTGCCAGTGAATTGTACGTGAAAAATCACGTAACATTAATGAGATTTCCACGTAGAATGCGAATTTACGTGGAAATCACGTAGCTTTTACCTGCATTCCACGTGCTTATTATTGGTTTTATGATTGGACGAAAATTACGTGCGTTTCACGTGGAAACAATGCGTCAATTTTTTTGAGTGTATGAAGGATTAAACTTAGACGATACTCTTAGTTAGTGTGTGACTTTAAGGATAAACCTTGATTCAAAGTAAATCTGGACGCACGGTTTAATAAACCACCGCGTCCCTGGTGGTTGGAACAAAACACGTTCGACAGTCATTTGTTGATGTTTTATTGACAAAGAAATCGGCGAAAAGCTTTTTCGATTTATCGACGCATTTCGAAATTAAGGATCATGAAACTTGATAAAAAAAATTAATTGTGCACAAACATCAAGAGATTCCTTCGTGGTCTGCCTCAAACATAGCAAAAGTGTTAATTCCCAAAGTCAACGTTTTGTTTTCAAACGTATGTTTTTAAACAAAATTTAGTTTACATTAAAGAGTATCTGAAAAAGCGGTTTGTACCCTTCATCCGGCAACACAAGACCAACGTTATGTTTTGGCCGGATCTCGCCAGCAGCCACTACTCTAAGGAGGTACAAGAATGGCATGCTGCAAGCAATGGTAATTTCAACGCCAAAGAGATTGGGCAATTGTCAAGCGAAAACTTCGAGGATGCAATAAAGAAGGACCAAATGCCCAACAATGCGTTTAAAGTGCGACAGTTCGTTCAAAACCATGAAATGTAATAACCTGTTTTATATCGTTTGAAAGCTAAATAAATACTCTTATGTTTGACTTTTTGATCAACCGTGTTTGTAGTTTAATTCTTGAGTTATGATCACTTGAATACTTTGAAACTTGATACTTTGCACCCTGAACATTGGATATATAACAGTACATTGACATTGAAATTATTTTGTTAAATTTTATTTAATCCTTATGTGTTCGACAAAAACAAACACCTTCCAGTGTTCGACAGGTTAACCGCGTACCAACCAAATTCAAATGATTGTCATTCTGGCAATTATTGACCGATTTCAATAATTTGGCACCGCTTGATTCAAAAACTCATTTGCTTCATGAGTATTATCGGCAATGTCCGAAAAGAATTCAAATTGGTCAATAATTGGCAAAGGTGGGTCTCCAGGTACCCTATCGAACACGTATGGGGTAAAAAAAAACAAAGTCCCCTCCTTAGGTCCCCCTTGCTACTAAGGCTTGTTCGCGGCAAAATCTGGACACCCCCAAATACTTATATCTCTGGAAATACTTCAACGCGTGAAATATTTAGCAGACTGATGAACGTAAGTCTGTTCAATGTGTAAAATAATTTTTGGTGATACTACAAGCTTTTTGATCGAAGATGGCGTCGAAAGAAGAGCAAGCGGAAAGCAATTCCGTTCGGTCGCAATGAAAATCCGGATCAGTCAGCAAGAAAACTTGCAAAAAAGATTAGTTTTCCTGCAAGCACTGTCTATGACGTTTTTAAATCTTTCGATACCAACAGCCAGGAAGGCTGGGTGCAGAACAAAAACGGATCTTATGAACCACTAGAATATTGTAGAAAAGACCAGATCTTTCGGTACGTACTGTGGCTATTATTACTATATTCTCAGCGATCTCATATTCTCATAATCTTTGCAACGGCCTCCAGTATAAGAATATTCATCAAAAGATAAGCTAATATCTTGTCTTATCCACCACCCGATACAGTCCTGACGAGGCCATTGCATTCAATTGCATTCAATTGCACAATGGCTAGTATGGCCACTTCCAAACAGTGAAATATTTTTTGCCTACGAACAAAACAATAATTCTTCTTTTCCAGCGAACAGTGTTCAGCAAACATGCAAACGGCGTAGTTCATTCTATCCGCTCTCCATTGCTTTGGGTGTTTTTCACAGTTATCGCCAATTTTTTCTCGATATTTTCAACAGTAAGGTCTGTATCCAGATTAATGCACCTTCAAAAAATTGAAACTTTTGAAATATTTCACGTATGAATGAAAATTTTCACTTTGGTATAGCCGAGAGTCTATGATGAAAAAGACTATGATTGATGTTTACATTTCATGTTTAGTATTCAAGATGGTGACTTGTCAATACGGGACCTCGCAAAAACATTGGATTTGCCTAAATCCACTATTCACGATGTGCTAAAATCATTTTTGGAACGTTTGACGGTGGCGAGGAAACCGAGAAGTGACAAAAACATTGGATCCTGTCATGGACCGAAAGGTGAAAAGGTGTACTGCGAATATTTGACGAAGATTTCATTCGTTGCTATGGACGATGAAACATATGTCCTGGAGGATTTCAAGCAGCTTCAAGGGCTCACTTTTTATTCTACTATGGCCAGAAATGCTACAGCTGTGCATTTCAGAACGAAGAAGACATCGAAATTTCCCAAAAAATACCTTGTGTGGCAAGCAATTTGCACGTGTGGCAAAAGAGTAAATCTTTCGTCACTACAGGCACAATCAACAAGGAGATCTATCAGAAAGAGTGTCTGCAGAAGCGATTGTTCATCAAAAGTTTCAAATAAAAAACCTTTGTTCTGGCCCAATTTGGCATCATGCCACTTTGCTAAAACTGTGATGGAGTTGTACCAAGCAAATTAAGTGAACATTGTACCAAAAACCTCAAACCCGCTAAATTGACCAGAGCTACGACCAATCGAGAGATATTGGGCTCTGATGAAGCGGAAGCTTTCTGGAAAGAAGCAAGGAATCAAAGACACCAAACACTTCCAGCAAATTTGGACAAATACGGCTTCTACGATTTCTGAAGAACCTGTACAAACCCTAATGGACGAAGTTACGCGCAAAGTTCGAAAATTTTATGCAAATACCGAATATTTATGGTTTGTCTTCCCGAATTGTTAAAACACATCCCATAAATTTGAAATAAACAACTACGACGGAAATATAATGCGAAATTTATGCATTATTCATGTTTTGAGGTGTCCGGATTATTGCGGATACAGTCAATAATACATTTAAGATAAGTTTCTGGTTTATCTCTCTCTCTTGATATAGGTAATTGAATTGTAAATGTATTGTGTGTTGTGTGTGCGGTATTGAATCTGTGTATTTTTATTTTTTTTGTGCGTTTGTGCTTGTGCGTTCAAAGCTTCCACGAGAAGATGAATCGTCGGAAGATGATTTATGTTTGCCGCCGAATAATGATATTTCTCACAAGGTTACCCGATCGCGAGCCTGTCCAGCTGATTCAGCTGGTTCATGGGTTGTTTATTTTCAACCCAAATCGAAACCTCTTAATATTTATCAGATCAGCAATGACCTGACGAATCGATTCTCGGCCGAAATCAAAGTGAGACCCAATAAACTTCGAGTCGTCGTGTCCAACCTTAAGCAGGCTAATGAGATTGCTTTTTAACCTTGAGTATCGGGTGTATATCCCAGCTCGGGGTATAGAAATTGAAGGTGTGGTCACCCAAACGAGATTCACCCCTGAGATCCTGTTGAAACAGGGGGTTGGTCCGCTTAAGAACCCTCTGCTTCCTCCAGTGAAGATACTGGATGTGCAAAAACTAGGCACAGTATCGGTCACTTCTCTCGTTCAGCCTTCCCTCAATAAGTAGAGTAGGGAAAACTTCGACTACCTGTGTGATTGTTCGTACCTCGGGTCATGATCTGCTAGGAATGCAAGCAGATGGGACATACGACTTCCTATTGCGGCAATAAGGCACGCTCTTCCAATTGCGAGGAAAAACATGTAGATGGCGCCTGCGCAGAAAGCACAGGAAAATGCGCTCTTTGCAAGAGATCTCCTCTTCATGCTCTCTTGTCAAACTCGACCAGTTCCAGGAACGTCATCTCGCAGGAAACCTCCTTCACCAAGGTGGGATCAGCAATGCACCGAGGTTTACCGTAAAAAGTCCGACACGTTTAAAGTTTTCCGTAGACGTGGAACACCTGAGCACTTCGAAGTATACACGGCTCTCGAACGGGAACTTAAGAGCCTCATCAAGGCCAAGAAACGCGGTTACTGGCGAACATTCGTGAACGGGCTATCTCGCGAAACGTCGATGAGTACTCTTTGGAACACGACGCGAAGGTTGCGTTACCGAACTACGAACAACGAGAGCGAGGAGTACTCGGACCAATGGATCCTGAAGTTCGCGCGAAAAAATAGTCCAGATTCGGTGCCGGCAAGGATTTCGATAGATGAAGTTAGCCAATCCTTTTCAATGGTAGAGTTCTCTCTCGTACTCCTTTTTTGTGGCAATACGGCTCCAGGGGCTGATAGAATCAAGTTCAAATTGCTTAAGAACCTCTCAGACGTCACTAATAGGCGCATGTTGAACATGTTTAATCAGTTTATGGAACTCAACATTGTACCGGATGATTGGAGGCGGGTGAGAGTTATTGCCATTCAAAAACCTGGTAAACCCGCGTCCGACCACAACTCCTATCGACCCATCGGGATGTTTTTCCTGTATTCGAAAGATGTTGGAGAAAATGATCCATTTCCGCCTGGACAAATGGGTTGAGACGAACAACCTGCTTTCAGATACTCAATATGGTTTCCGTAGGGGTAAGGGAACGAACGACTGTCTCGCGTTGCTTTCCACAGATATTCAGTTAGCTTTTGCTAAAAAAGAGCAAATGGCTTCTGTATTCTTGGACAAAAAGGGGGCTTTTGATTCAGTATCTGTTGAAGTTCTTTCAGATCAACTCCACGCTTGTGGCTTTTCACCATTAATGAATAATTTTTTGTACAATTTGCTGTCAAAGAATTATATGAGCTTCTCTCCTGGAACCTCTATTGCTTCCCGATTTAGCTACAAGGATCATGTTTAAGTTTAAGCAATAGCCCCCAGGGATCATGTTTAAGCCCTCTTTTGTATAACTTTTATGTCAAAGACATTGACAGTTGTCTAAGTGACAACTGTCCGTTGAGACAACTTGCAGATGACGGCGTAGTGTCTGTCACGGGACCCAATGGGGTCGATCTACAAGGACCCTTACAGGATACCTAAGACAATTTGTCTGCTTGGGCTCTAGAGCTGGGTATCGAATTCTCTACGGAGAAAACTGAGTTGGTAGTTTTTTCAAGGAAGCACAACCCTGCACAACCGAAGCTTCAAATTTTGGGTAAGCCGATAACTCATCCCATGTCATTTATATATCTTGGGGTCTGGTTCGATTCAAAGTGCACCTGGAGATCCCACATTGAGTATCTGAAGCCAGCAAAGGATCCACCTTCTCAGCACAATTACCGGGACCTGGTGAGGAGCGCATTCGCAAGATCTTCTAACGTTGTACCGGACAACGATTTTGTCGGTATTAGAATACGGTAGTTTTTGTTATGGCTCGGTCGCACATCATAAAACTGAAACTCAGTATCGGTGTCTTCGTATCGCGTTAAGTTGCATGCACTCGACTCATACCATGAGTCTTGAAGTGCTGGCTGGCATATTGCCATTCTCGGATCGGTTTACAGAATTATCTCTCTGGCTCCTCACCAGGTGTGAAGTTATGAACCCCCAGGAAGTCGAAAACTTTGAGAAGCTTCTCGAGTTGAATCCTCAAACTCGCTTCATGACTTTGTACCATTTGTACATAACACAGGATGTCAGCCCTTCGCCGAACATTTCCAATCGTGTTTGCTTCTCCGATTACGACAATTCGATTTATTTTGATTTTTCCATCAAGCAATCCCAGAGCATCATCGTCCTATGATTGCTCCGGTAATATTTGCTGCAAAGTTTGGCCAAGTTGATTCCACTAAATCGTTGTTCGAGGAGTCAGCAGGCTCTGGTATATTCAATGAAATTTATAGCGCCAATCGTGGACTTCAAGCTCCTTGTTCCGAATATGTCGCTGAACTAGCGGCAATACACTTTACGCTAAAAAATTGTTGCATCACTTACACCGGATCAGTATTTCATTTTCACGGATAGTCTCAATTCTATAGAGGCTATTCGCTCCTTGAGGCCGGTAAAGCACTCCTCGTATTTTCTCATGAAAATACAAGAGCTTCTAAGTGCTTTATCTTCGCGTTCTTTTATCATCACCTTTGCATGGGTCCCATCTCAATGTTCAATTCCGGGCAATGAGAAAGCGGACTCGCTTGCAAAGGTGGGCGCTATGGAAGGCGATATTTATGATCGAAAAATCGCCTTCAACGAATTTTCCACTATTTTTTGTCAACAGTTACTCGTCAGCTGGCAGTATAAATGGAGTAATAGAAATTTGGGGCGATGGCAACATTCCATCATCCCAAAGGTGTCAAAGAAATCTTGGTTTAGGGGTATGGATGTGGGTCGAGACTTCATTCGTGTCATGTCTCGCCTCATGTCCAATCATTATTCTTTGAACGCTCATCTATACCGGGTTGGGCTGGGCGACAGCAATCTCTGTGAATGTGGACAAGGCTATCAGGACGCAGATCACGTTATTTGGTCTTGTGCTGAGCATTCTGGAGTCAGATCTGAGCTTTATGATTCCCTTCGGGCTCGAGGTAGACAACCCAATGTATCGGTTCGAGATGTTTTGGCTCTACGTGATCTAGAGTTTATGAGACTCATATATGTGTTTTTGATTAACATTAGCCAAAGATGGTAGTTAATTTAACATGTATGTTTACTATTAGTTTTTTTTCTGTATTTGGTTTTTTTTTGTCTCACAGAAATGTTCAAGTCAAAAGAAAACCAAAAGTTGTATAATTTTAAGTTTTTTGACAATTTAGAATTTAAAATGCTTTGTAAACCATACTTAAAATTCCCGGCATCTTCGGCTCTATCCGCCTAACCTTAGTTTTAAGATACCTGATGTATATAAATATGAAAATTTGGCTCTGTAAAGTTGATTTAATTGAGCCTGCACAAATAAATAATTAACAAAAAAAAATGTTTTACGCTCGAATGAGCTCTCTTAACACTTTGTAAAAAAAATAACGATATTAGAGGGTGAAATTACAGCAAAATGAAAAACACGTCCACCAGTATGCAGCGCCTACTTCCATTTGCTTTCAGTACCTTGTTCAAATTAGGATAATATTATTACAGTCGGCTTTAGTTCTAAACTGATAGCTCCTGAAGGGCATCTTGAATACTTTGTCGGGAAGCAAAAATTAGCTTGAATTAGGAAGGAAGCTAAAGAATAAACTTAAAATGATGATAAACTAAGCTTCAACGGATCATTATTCCTATCCTTTATTGGTACAATACTTGTCAATGTTTAAACTCTGCCTCATAGAAATATAAAATTCCATAGCCTGAGAATACCACAAACAACTACAATGAAAGTTGTTTAAAGCATCTGAAGCAGGTGCTCTAAATCAAGTAAACATCCAAATAATTGAAACACGACATATGACATCATACCATAACCGCTTTTTATTGTCCATTTATATCCATCAGCCAGTACTTCCGGTTGCAATTCAGCACAATTGCGTGTCGCAGCAAAGCTCACAACGAAACAATGGCCCACTACTAAAGTGTGACCCCTTCGGCTTTTCAGTTCCCTCCGGCCACTGAGGCGCAAGTTGTATAACAGCCTCTCCAAGAATTCACATGAACTTTTGCCGTTTTCCCACTTCAGGAAACAGAGACACCGACCGCCATCACTTTGCAAATATTTGCTCACATGAAAGACACATCCAAATTGCTGCTAATTATGTCAAAATCGCACCGCGCTCTTCGCAGCAGCAACAAGAAACCAGCGAGACAAACCTGTCATATAAGCATAAACAAAATGCAAAGCAATTCACCGCCGCCAGCCTTCGTTTGTCGAGGGAACGAGAGCGAATGCCGTGAATGGGAATGCGATGTACGACTAGGGGGAGGATATTTTCTTAAATGCCTTGGAGTGAGATTTTCACTTCCCAGTTCGTGGTGGAGTGAGGTATCTGGTTCGTTTGCATGGCATCATTAAACCGTCACATTGTTCAGATTGTCGTAAAACATCATTTTATGGCTCAGATCTAACTGGTTACATGCGTTGGTATGTCAGTTGATAAATACGATTGCTCCACGTACAACATCTAGCTTCATGATTTTTGAAGCGGAATTGAAAGACCGAATATTCATACGCGGGTTTCCATCATACGTAAGGAGATTAATTGGAACAAACATCCAAACTCTACATGCTCAGGATCAATAAACAAATGGTTCGATGGAGCCTAACAAGATCATTTTTCAGATGTCTAAATGCCTAAGCCACGTAACTGAGTTGTATTTACCTGAATCCGAAAATGACTACCAGCACCAAAAATAAAGACAACAAGGCTTCCTGCCATGTTAATATGCGAAACAAACTCAATTTTCTATGTCAGATTACGACTTCGTTGTCGCAGACTTTGTCATCCATTCAGGTGCTCGACTATTCGGTAAGATTTATGCAAATATCGTGAAAGTGTCAGGCGGATCTCGTAGCCTACGAATGGCAAGTGCTCTGGTTTAGACCTCCTCGGTAATCGGAAGCTCGCCCCTGCATATTAATGCCAAGGTGTTTAACCGTAGATTATGCCCTAATGGCTGATCTCCGGTGCGGATCATGATTTTGAAGTCATGCTACTGGTTCTAAACGATTGATTTCAATCGATGGCCACGTGCAATCAAGCGCATTTGTGTGTGATAGAAGGATGCAACGAGAGGAGGTACCGCAGATAAAAAAGGAGAAAAATGATGCAAAGCAGTGTCACCCTCAGCGGATAAATTGGCACCTTGGCTCACATTCGGACCTACTCACTCACGATTACGCATGTGGCGATGGTTGACTCGTGTCAGAGGTGGTGGGAAGTTCCTAACCGACGCTGCCCGAGCGAGCGGGTGGATTCAAATTGATCGGTAATCTACATAATCAATTTTTCACGCGTTCAAATTAATCTCGAGTTAATTAAATTAAATGGTATCAAGTCGATTTGAACGAAAAAAAAACTGAAGCGGAGCTGAAAAAAAATGTAAATTAGTGTAGATGGTGATTCGTGTGTGAAAGAAAGACAAAAAGCAATTCTCTATTTTGTGTGGCTGGACGCACATTAACCTTTTTCAATGATTAGGAATGAGTTTATTAGTCCTAATGTATCATACAATGAGGATCCGGAAATGCTTGACTTGCTTAAAGTTAATTATGACCAAGTTACAGAGGTCATTTGAATCTTAAATATTACGGACGCCATTCAAAATAAACTGTACGGAGATCACTCACAAGCTAAACATGAGGGTTGCCTAAACTTGTTTTTTGTGTTGAAACCCAGGGCTTTTCTTGCGAATGATAGCTTAAATTGTTACAAAAAATATTTTTCTTTGAAAAATTGGCATGAACCATTAGCTTCTTAATGTACACAAGTTCAAGAAATGAACTGATAACTAGTGCTACCTAGAGACTGAACATCGAATTAAATCCGGCCGTCATAAGGAAGCCTTTGATTTCCAAAATAACTTTTACCACCACTCTTCTAGTTCATGAGATTCTTGAGATACAGCTGCTGAAAAAACGTTCTTTGCTTGGTCTAGCTCGTGTAGCCAATCTGACTACCATCAGGTAAAGTCCTCTCCAGAGTCCGGAGTCCGTTTTAAACGGCAACGGCTATAATGGTTGGATTTGGATTGATTTGACAGTAGTTCGTTTTATGAACGTTTTAGACATAAACACACACGAAAATGAGCTGATAATGATCAAAACAGTGTATGAAGATTATTGTTTCGATTATAGACTCCAAGGATCTATTTTGTTCAATTCATGTTATTGCATTCTATGTTAATAAGTATCAACTGACAACACAGTTACTGACAGATGATATCATTTACTTTGCCTCGAAAGAGTGCCATAGCTACCGCTCTTAGTGAAAACTTCGTCTCAATACGTGTTGTATTGAAATATTAGAAAATGATATTAGAGGATAAATATGGCCAAAACCACGCTGAAAGCCCTAGATGGTCAAGTTGGAATATCACGAAAAGATGAAAATTGATGTTTTTACTATCGAGTGGTTCCTTGATCGCAATAGTGTGGCCATCAGGTTCAAAGCAAACGTCATGATGGATCGGCAGTTGAACTATGTTGAGGGATGACTCCCGAGAAGGATGTAGGACAAAAGAAGGATGGTCCAAAAGGTTAAATGGATATGAGGTAGAGTGAGGAGAAGGGGGGCTAAAAGTCGAAAAGTCGACAAATGGACAAAATGTTCAAAAAAAGGAAAAACATAGTGAAATCATACCTCCTAAGAAAGTTTATAAAAAGAAATTGATGATGATGATAATGATGATTATGTTACACTACTTTATTGTAACTTTCCATAGCAGTGGAATAATCTGAAAAACGATTTGATCAGGATTATTCAGGCTTGTATTCATCAAGCTCTTGTGTGAAGGCCCAAAAACATTTGGTTGATACACTTATGCGAAACCCGTGAATACAGGGCAGAGGCAGTCCCATGCTCCCTATCCAAATCGTTTCACTTGGGTGCCCTGATGGTCCCTCGCTATTCTCGTTGTAGGATATTTAATATTTAGTTTATTGTGTACACAAAAATAATGATTTCAGAATAGACAATAATGCCATTTATTCAAATTTCAAACTTAAATAATGTACATTGAGTTCCAATATACAAACTACGGCTGGAGTAAGTCAATACGAGAACATAATATGCGTATGTACAAAATACATCTAAAATCCACTGGATTGTTACAGAAACAAAAATACAAATTAGATTTGTGTTAGTATCCTACTAGTCTTGAAAAAGCTGAAAACAGAATAGATCAATCCAAATGTCAAAAATAATATTTCAATAGAAGATATTATTTGATAAGATATATTGTAAACTATTTTCTTTATACTGTTCTAGTTACATTTCAAAGATTGCAATTGGAGTAATCCGTTTTGATTAATTCTGAAATAAATGGCTTATCTAATCACAATATAACTAAACAAAATATTTAAACACAATTCAATGCTGCTTATAAGCGGATGTCAGTCTTTAATGATTATTGTAGTTGAAGCTCATAAAAACAATTAAAAATTAAATGTTATACTGCAATGCTATGAAACAAATCGACCCTTTGATGCTTGTCATGTTGCTCTAGTCTACTAAATGGTTTTGGAATGCAAGGATGATTCCAAAATGTAGCTGAAATTATAAATTAAATGAAAATGGTAAATAATATGATTTGATTTACAGGTATGGGTATGCAAATTGATTCATTGGTATATGATCTTCAGTCACCTCCTCACTTCGCTTTTGTCAAAATCACAACATTACCCAGGCTACGCCAACCAGCGTCTTCATGTTTCAGCTGGCAGTCTTTTGTGATGATATGACTCGTGGAGGGGTGAGGTAGGAACTTGTGAGTTCGGTTGCACCCTCCTTCGAAGTTATTAACTCACCATTTGAAGCCCAGAAAGTTTATAAAAAAAATGTAATAAAACCTTCAAGGTACAGTTAACTCTCTCAGGCCTAAAATGTTCAAAGTCGCTATCATGCAAGTCACCTTGGTAGCAGCAGTTGTTTTTATTAATGTACATTTACATCCACCGGATGCATTCATGTTAGTTTCAGTTGTGAAAATGTAGAGTGTACAATATGAGGTGAGTGGTGTTGTTTATAATAAATATGAAATAATTTCACTTAGCTTTTTCCCTTCGTTATTGCTCCTCCAGATGATTCACCTTCGTTGGCACTTTCCTTCAACATGTTCTGTTTCTTCTCCATCATCTCCCTTCACCATCACGTTTTTCCTTGGTTTCTTCTTTCTTCTTCTTCCTTTCTTCGTTTTCCTATTGAATATCTTCCTCTCCATCAGCTTTTTCTCAGTTATCTTCTTCCGCGCCAACTTCATCTCCGGTATCTTCCTCTCCTCTGCACCATCTTCTTCTCCATCATCTTCATTTTCATCCTGTTTTCCTTTGTTTTCTTCCTTTTTATCATTCTTCGTTCCATCATGCTCTCCTTTGTTTTCTTCCGTTTCGTTATCTTCCTCCCCATGCTCTTCTTCTCGGTCATTTTGTTCGCAGTTATATTTCTCTCCAACACATTCTTCTCCATTATCTCCCTTCACCATCACGTTTTTTCTAGGTTTTCTTCTTTTCTTCTTCTTTCTTTTCATCGTTATTTTTCCTATTGAATATCTTCCTCTCCATCGGCTTTCTCAGTTATCTTCTTCCGCGCCATCTTCCTCTCCGGTATCTTCTTCTCCTCTGCACCATCTTCTTCTCCATCATCTTCATTTTCGTCTGTGTTTTCCTTTGTTTTCTTCATTTTTATCATTCTTCGTTCCGTCCTGTCTTTCTGTTTTCTTCCGTTTCGTCATCTTCCTCCCATGATCTTCTTCTCCAGTCATTTTGTTCTCAGTCATATTTCTCTCCAACACATTCTTCGTCATGTATATTCTATTCCTTATCATTATCTTCATCTCCATTGTCTTCTTCTTTGTAATCTTCCTCTCCGCCTTCTTCTTGTCGTCTGCTTTCTCATCTTCTTCCTCCTCATTATCCCTTTCAACATTTTTTCCTCCATTTTGCTATTTCACGACTTCTTCCCTCTCTATCATCTTCCTTTTCCATTTCTTTGACTTTTCATACACTTCTGTTTTCTTCTGTCCTTCGGGTTCTCAAAATTTGCTTCTGTCTTCGTTTTTCATAGTTTCTGATAAATGTTTGCAATCTATTTTGCAGATACTTCAGCAATCGCTTTTTCGTTTTTCATCGTCGTTGCATAACGCTGTGTAAAGGCTCGAGTTATCGATACCATATTTTGTCCTGGCCGCTTCACATTTTCTGCAGTGCGGGATTATGTGCCGAACATCCACGATTGTCCCCAACACTCGCATATTGGTGGAGAAGATTTCTTCAACGGGAAATACGTGTGTCCAGCCGTGTATGACCGATGCGCGGTCGGTGAGTACCCGCTGATCGGCGGAGTTATTCTGATCGATCCGCTTTTTGTTTCACGTTTGATCTCTAATAATTTATTCCGTTAGCTGCCTCCAACGTTCTTCCCACTGTTGATGAATAGAGCAATTTGGTGTGTTCTGAGTTAAATTGGTGCTCAATAACATAGAAATGATGGAAAAAAAGTGGAATATATTTTTTGTCCTATGTCCAACAAACCGTCCTGAACTTAAGGTCTTTAATTGTAACCGTACTCTTATCCACTTTACACAATTATATTTTTCATTTACAGTTTTTTATTTGCAGTGACTTTACAATATATATTCAAACATATTCGATGCAGATGCCCTGGAAGACCAACAGACATTATAAGTAGAATTTAGAAGAAAAAATCCAGAGATTTTCCATTTTAATTCCAACTACCTTAGACTTATCTCTGACAGATACACGTATTTCGTGTCTGTCAAAGCAGAGCAGAATGGTTGGAGTTGAAATGGAAAATACTAATTTTTCTTCTGGAAGTTCCCTGATTACAAGTATTCCACTAAACTTGACTCAAACCCTCTAAAATTCAGACATTATAAGATTATCTTGGGATATTCATGCCAAACAAACTAACTTTACTTTGAATGAGCCCATAAAGTAATTGTTTCTGACCTTAAGTTTTGAATGACCTAAAACTAGATTATTCTATGATGCATGTAGACGATTCAGAATATTCATTGAATATGTTTGAATATGTATCGTAATTTTGTGTAGCCCAAGGCTGCAGTTTGCAACTATATATCTGAGTTTCTGAACTCAAGTCGGTTTGAACTTGAACATACCAAAATAATATCATTACCTTTCATAGGTTATAAAGCTAATTTTACGACTGCAGATGCTAACTTCTGAGCTCAACAGCAGTTTAAGTGACCTAGAACATCCCAAGATATCCCATTTTTTTCTGTTTACCTTCCAGAAGACTCACTTAAATTGGTCAAATACATATTGTTACTTTGTTTGGTCTGGAAAGCTTTAGTTACATCAGTTGATTTCCAGTTTCGAATTCCAGGATAATTTGTATAACCTAGAAGCTTATCTCATCATGTCTGTTGGTCTTCCTAGAAAGCTTTTGTTGCAACTGGAGGTCCTATGTTCTACTCTCAAAGATAGTTTGAATGACCCAGAATAATTCATATTGCTCTATAATGTTTGTTGACCTTTAAGAAAATCAATTGAATATGTTTGAATATAAATTGTGATCTTGTATTACCTAACAAATACTGTTACAACTGTAGATCTTATGTTCTGAACTCCAAAATAATTTGGATGACCTAGAAAATCAAAAAGTTATAAAAAAAATGACGGTTGACCTTCCAAAAGATTCATTGAATGACTATAGTCACCTGATATAGCCCTAAAAGCTACTGTTATAACTGTAGATCTTATGTTTTGAACTTAAGGACGGTTGGATGATCTTTGATATCACAAGATTGTCGTATTATGTCTGTTGACCTTCCACACTATTTCAATGAATTTTGTTAAATACATATTGTTCCGTTGCTCACTCCAAAAGCCTACGTTACTTTGTATGGCCCAGAAAGCAATAGTTACTATTGTAGATTTTAAGTTCTGAATTCAAGGACAGTTTTGATGACCTAAAACACAACACACTCTTCAAATAATGACTGTTGACCTTCCAAAAGGTTCATTCAATATGTTTGAACACAACATAATCTTATATAGCTCTAATAGCTACTGTTACAACTGTAGACTGTAGTTTCTGAACTTAGAATTTTGGAATACCTGCAATATCCCAAAAAATATAAAAATACTTAACGTTTATCTCCAAAAAAAAATTTGATACGTATGTATGTACCATATTCAAATACAACGCTTTAAACTATTAACTTCTTCATATTCATGATGGTCTAGGTCATCAGTAAGGCCTTAAACTCAGATGTTTTTTATACTTCAGTTAGTGCTCAACTTCCGAGTAGAACACACGCGTTTTTTCTGCCGTGAAGTCGAATACAAGCTAGTACCAGTGCCAACTGTTTTTTTTTTCTCCCCTGTTCATCGTTGAGCCGTTCCGTGTCGCAGTGCGTCCAAACGACTCCGCGATGGGCCGTCGGGAAAATACATTTCGAATAGATTTTGCGAACGTGCCGAAGAAGCCGGACAATGCTAAAGTGCACAAGTTCTGTGCGACCATGTTGGGTCTGAAACAAGGTGAAGTGTTACGGATCCAGAACAGCAGAGCCCTCGGTGTTTCCTTCGTGAAAGTCGTTGACCTGGCTTTGGCGCAACGAATTTGCGAAGAACACGACAACCAACACGAGATCTCAGTGGACGGGAAAAAATACCCACTTAGGATCACCCTGGAAGATGGAGCAGTGGAGGTGAAGCTGCACGATTTGTCCGAAGACGTATCGGACCGAAAAATTGCTGACTTTCTTGGAAAGTACGGCGATGTCAACGCAATTCGTGAACAACGGAGCGGTGCCGATACTGATTTCCCCGGGATTTCAACGGGTGTTCGTGTTGCCAAAATGACGGTCAAACAAAACATTGAGTCGTGGGTCACCATCGACGGTGAAGTGACGAATGTGTCGTATTTCGGGCAGCTGCAGACATGCCGACACTGCCGCGAATACATACACGTCGGCGCTACGTGCGTGCAGAATAAAAAACTGCTCGTGCAAAAATCTTACGCCGATGCCGCAAAGCAGGTGCCGTCAAAAAAACGAGTCAAATCGACCATACCAACACAAACTCAAACCAAGTCGCTCCCAGTGCGAACCAAACGAAACCAACCCAGAATCAAGCCACACGAACGATGCCACCACCGAAACAAATGCCTCAACGCCAACAACAGAAGTTGATGCCACCAGTTGTCCTGACCGAACAAAATTTCCCCCGTTAGCCACTATCTCGGCTTCGACTCAACCATCGGACAGCGGGTTGTTGACCCCCTTTACAGGTCATCAGCCCCCTGCTAGCGGCAGGTGGATCGCAAAACTGCTAGTGGAAAGTCCGATGGTAACGAAACAGATTCGTCTGTCGGTTCAACCAGCTCCAGAAGGCAACTCCGCACCCGACCACCAGGCAAGAAGGCTCGCGTGGAGAACGATTCTAACGACAAGCGAGACGGGAGTAACGAAATGTCCTAATGGCTGAGTTCTCCAGTTACAACATAGCTTCTATAAACATCAACAATATAACGAACGCAACAAAAATTGACGCTCTCCGGACCTTCGTTCGATCGCTGGAACTAGATGTTGTTTTCCTCCAGGAGGTGGAGAATGAGCAGCTCTCGTTCCCGGGTTTCAACGTTGTCTGCAATGTGGACCAGGCAAGGAGGAACGGCGATCGCGCTAAAGGACCACATACAATTCTCGCATGTGGAGAAGAGCTTGGATGGCCGCCTGATAGCCTTAAGGGTGCATAACACGACTCTGTGTAACGTTTACGCGCCGTCGGAGTACGGTTTACGTGCGGAAAGAGAACGTTTTTCAACGGCACGATCGCATATTACCTTCGTTTCAACACGCAACACGTCATCCTCGCTGGTGATTTTAACTGCGTGCTTCGTCCGTGCGACTCAACGGGCGCAAACAATAGTCCCGCTCTCCAGGCGACCGTTCGTCAGCTTCAGCTTCACGATATCTGGCAAAAACTGTACCCCACAATCCCGCACCCACGTACGTTACACACAATGCGGCATCTAGGCTCGATCGCATATACGTCAGCTCTGGGCTTTGCGTACAACTGAGAAGTGCGGAAACGCATGTGTGTTCCTTTACAGACCACAAAGCTCTAACAGCGCGAATCTGTCTTCCCCACCTTGGCCGTGAACAAGGACGCGGTTTCTGGTCCCTCCGTCCTCACCTTTTAACTGCCGAAAACATAGAAGAGTTCCGTGTTCGGTGGCAGTTTTGGACCCGCCAGCGGAGAAATTTCCCCAGCTGGATGGCATGGTGGCTCACATGTGCGAAACAAAAGATAAAATCTTTTTCCGCTGGAAGTCCCGTGAAACCTTCATCGCCTACAATGCGGAATATAATCGCCTGTACACGCAGCTACGGCTAGCATATGACGGATATTGCCAGAATCCCACCATGTTGGTTACCATAAATCGCGTCAAAGCGCAAATGCTTACGCTACAACGGCAATTCACGCAAAACTTCATGCGGCTAAATGAGACTTTCTTTGCGGGGAAAACATGTCAACATTCCAGTTGGGTGATAGGAGGCGGAAAAAAACAAAAATAACAGAACTGCAGAACGAACGAGGAGAACAACTTCAGGACTCCCTAGAGATAGAGCAGCACGTGTTTCGTTACTTCAGGGATCTGTATTCAGCGGAAGAGGCGAGACAGGTGGAGGGAGAACGTTTCGAAAACGAGAGAGTCGTGCCTGAGAACGATGAAGCCAACGCTGCCCTTATGGCTGAAATTAGTGTAGACGAGTTACAAAATGCCATCCGAACATCGCAGAAAAGAAAATCGCCGGGCGGCGACGGGCTGCCGGTTGAATTCTATCTACGAACTTTTGACGTCATATATGGGAACTCTATTTTGTTATCAACGAAGCCATGACGAATGAGTTTTCTTCGGAATTCACCGATGGCACAATTGTGCTCGTCAAAAAGAAGGTGGAGATGGGACAGCGAGAGCATATCGCCCGATCAGCCTGCTCAACGTTGACTTCAAAATTCTCAGCCGTGTGATGAAGGCCCGCCTGGAGCGTCTAATGCGGAGCCATCGACTTCTGAGCGACGCACAAAAATGTGGCAACAACGACCGCTCTATTTTCCAAGCTACACTCTCGCTGAAAGATCGTGTCGCTCAGCTAATCGCGAGAAAGCAGAGAGGGAAGATGATATCGTACGATCTCGACCACGCGTTCGATCGGGTCTCTCGTGAGTACCTACATCGATCACTTCGTTTGCTGGGTATCAACCAAGATTTCGTCAGCTGGCTTTCCCGTGTGGCTTATTCCTCCTCATCACGCCTGCTTGTGAATGGGCACCTTTCTCAGCCGTTTCGCATCGAACGATCCGTACGTCAGGGCGATCCTATATCGATGCTGCTCTTTGTTCTGTATCTCCATCCCCTGCTCATACGAATTGAGCGTGTGTGTGGTGATGAGCTCTGCGTTGCATACGCTGATGACATCACAGTGATTGCTACCTCAACACGAACGATCGATCGGATCTATCAGCTGTTTGATAGCTTCGAGATCGTAGCCGGGGCGAAATTGAACCGGCAGAAAACAGTGGCTATTGATGTAGGTTTCGTTAATGGGGACCCACTAACGATACCAGGATTACAGACCAAGGAGAGTGTTAAGGTGCTGGGAGTCGTTTTCACCAACTCAGTGAGAATGATGGTGAAGCGAAACTGGGATGCTTTAGTTTCAAAATCTCGCAACTTATTTGGTTGCATAACATGCGCTCCCTTACCCTGCAGCAGAAAGTGATCTTGTTGAACACGTTCATAACAGCGAAGGTGTGGTACCTCTCGTCTGTAATTCCACCGCTGTGTGTGCATACAGCAAAGCTCACATCAGCGATGGGGACATTCCTGTTTCGCGGACTGCCCGCACGAATCCCTATGCAGCAGCTGGCGCGTAGCAGAGAGCAAGGCGGTCTAAAGCTCCATCTGCCAGCGTTAAAGTGTAAAGCGCTGCTCATCAACCGCCACATGCAGGAAATCGATTCCCTTCCCTATTATCGTTCCCTTCTCTCCCAGAATACTCCTCCCCTACCGATCTTCCTTGTCTCAAACTCCTCTCTCAGCAAATTCCCTTACTCCACACCACATCCAACAAAACCCCTCCAGTGATCAAATTCATCGTTTGTACCTCGAACAAACTAGCCAACCGAGAGTGGAATTGCGCCATCCCGCAGTGAACTGGAGGCGTGTGTGGCTCAACATTGGTAGCAGAGATTTGTCGTCAGCCCAACGAAGCAGCTGGTACTTGCTCGTTAACGAGAAAGTTGAACACAGACAACTATGGCACACCATTCGACGAGCGGACAACGATCAGTGTTTACACTGCAATGCAACAACGGAATCCCTGAAGCACAAGCTTAGTGAGTGTCCTCGAGTGATGGCGGCTTGGTCGCACTTGCAGAGAGTGATAGCGACAATCCTGAATGGACGTATGAATCTCTCGTTTGCGGAACTGATTCATCCAAGTTTAAACACCATAGAAAGACGACAGAAAACAGAAATCCTCAAACAATTTATTAATTATGTCACCTTTGTTATTGATTGTGATAATGTTGTAGACGTAGGCGAATTGGATTTCCACTTACAAGTTGAATTTTGATTAATTTGTACAGTATTTAGTTTTTTAAGCAACTCAACAAAATAAACGAAATTTTACTTAAACAAAAAAAAAAAAAAAAAAAAAAAATACTTCCCAGACAGAAAATTTGATGCTGCATCAATTTGCCTAGGACAGTGTACACGTTCATTCAGTTTGATTTTATACAGCCATTAACTTCGTTTTTTGTTATGGTCACACATAAATTAAAAATTATATTTAAATTTTTTTCATTCTATTTGTCATTGCTAGTTATTTTGTATAGCAGAAATATATCACTTTAGGATAAACGTTGGATAATATTGGAAAAATATTGATTCTTTTGAAAACAATTATTTTGCAGTTAATTTAATGTAACTTCAATTTTTTGTTGTTGTAAAATTGTCATTAACATTTAGTTGATTATTAAGAAAACTGTAATTAACTTATATGATACGTCTATTTGCACCAACATGGTGTTACAACAAACAAATACTTCTTCTGAGCAGCTTTCAAAATATTTCAAAAGAAATGTGATTACAGCGTTGTACTAATGTTATGCTTTGAATAAAACTTCATCCGCGAGAGATTCTTACAAGAATACGTTGAGAGCATCGAGTTTGAGGACCGAT
Source organism: Aedes japonicus (assembly GCA_034211315.2). Taxonomy (NCBI): domain Eukaryota; kingdom Metazoa; phylum Arthropoda; class Insecta; order Diptera; family Culicidae; genus Aedes; species Aedes japonicus. The sequence goes on along the minus strand of JASCZW010004315.1, from coordinate 17,485 downwards.
TTATACCAACAGTTGCTGTTGGGGCCACTCACAAGTGGGGGTGGTTTATGTCAATGAAATACAAGAATACGTTAAGCCTCAAGAGATCATACGTATAATGTTGGCTTTCCCAGTGAAGCTCAAATCAGTCGTTCCCGCTGCAAAAGTTGCATATATATCACCTCGATTCATGTATCGTCTCATCAGGTCACGTTGCATAGAGGCCGTTTCTAACAAAGATCCATTCTGCAATACTGTCTACCCATTAGAATAATTATTATTGGACAATTATTGTCCTATTATGTGTTGAGGAACTGGTGATCTGTTTTATCTGGCTGAAATGAAATTGCTGCAGTGCTCGAATTGTGCAATCGAACAAAATAAGAATCTTATTTGAGATCCTCCACTGCACTGTCACTTTTCCAATAAGAACTTCATGTGAACAGCTCAGTGGAGGATTTAATGTTGTGGTCATGATGCAAGAGCTGAAGTGTCGCTAGAAACCATAGTAAATTCATTTTTTGAGATTGGAAAAACTTAATTCAAATAAATATTGTAATCGTATTTGTGGATTCATTAGTTGAAATTATATGTTAAATTATTTTTGGATTCTATTCATGTTCAAAGCAGAAAGGAATACTTATCTATTTTTGTTACATCAAATTCCCGGTTTCTTGCAGCCCTGCCATTTGTCTCCTACTAAAGATGCCGAATCCGATGTCAGACTTCACTTCAGTACCCAGATACCATTTTTTTTCTTATTTCACTGGGATACTATGCGTGAAGCCACAGATTACACTTATGTTCACATTTTGGGATTTTTTTGCTTTTAATTATACTGAAATTCTAGATAAAATAATCGGCACACTATTTAAACTTTCTATCAAACGCTTGGATTGGGCGCTTCTGATTTGAAGTTATCATAAAATATGTGAAAAAAGTCATTTTTGGACATACCAAGTTCAAAATCCGTATTTCTGTGAAAAATTTAGGTAGCATATTGAAAATTTCTCCATGGCTTAACACAATACAAAAATTGAACTGTTTTCATCAAGTGGTTTGGACTACAGCTGGCGTCAAAGTTGACGCTCCAACATGAGTATTTTCCTTTTTCACCCGATATTGACCATGCTGAAATATCGGTGTAAAAAAAAAGTTCTGGGTTTAGACCGAATAAATCAGAATAAATATTTTGCTACCTCACGACAACCTGTACTTGTCGAAACAAAAAATGTTAATTTCTGTTTTCTGCACACAAATGGAGCGTCACAAAACATACAAATTGACATTATAAATCGTGTTAAGTTCTGGGACATAACATAAAGATTGGACTCGGAAAAAATGTGACACTTTGTTTTGGGTGTAACTTTTTATCGCGTGGATAAAAATTAATGAAATTTTAAGTAATACTAGTTTAGAGTGTTATGTTTATGTGCAAAATTTTCTGTCCAATCTGTAAAGTAGTTTTGAAGATGCATTCGAAACAATAAGAGCTACGCCAGCAAATCTTGGGCGCGGTGATCGATAATCCTGGTCAGTCGCACAGATGGATCGGCAAAAGGCTTGGCATCCACCATTCCACTGTGTCTTTCGCTGTGAAGATGATCCAGGAGACGAAGAACATCGAAAACCGAAAACGGAATACCCAGAGAAGGCGCGGAAGATAAGACAGTACTTTAAGAATAACTCGAGCCTTTCCACCCGAGACGTGGCCAAATAGGTCAATTCGTCGAAGTGGTTCGTCCAGCAGACCATGAAGCGGGCTGCGCTACGTGTTTTTAAGTTCAGGATGGCGCCAAACCGGACTGACAAGCAAAACATGGTGGGCAAATTACGTGCGTGGAAGCTGTACCGTGAGTGGCTGGTCAAGCCAGGCTGTCTCTTCATGGACGACGAGACATATATCAAGGCGGACACCAAACAAATCCCCGGCTCGAGTTTTTTGTCGGTGCGTCCCGCATGGAGGTTCCCGAAAAGTTCCGGAAGAGAAAGATGGACAAATTCGCGAAGAGTACCTGTTGTGGCGTACCGTCTGCGATTGCTGACGGTACAGCCAGCCGTTCGTTACAATCGACACCCACGCTGTTCTGGTTGGATACTTCGTGCCATTACGCCAAGCCTGTAATGGATTGGTACGAAGCGAAGGGCGTTAATGTGATCCCGAAGAAGGCGAACCCGCCAAATACACCAGAACTTTGTCCGATCGATAAGTTTTGGGCGATAATGAAGAAGAAGTTGAAGAAAAGCGGAAAAACATTCAAAACCGATGAAGATTTAAAGAAAACTGGGAGAAATTGTGTAAGGAAGATGGACGAAGCTTCGCCCAAGATCTCATGAGCAGTGTGAAGAGAAATGTACGAGCCTTCAGCTTGGGGGAGGAAATTCTATAAATAAGTTTTGCCAAAACATAGTTAATGTATAGTTATTTAATCTCTGAAAATTTGAGAAGTATCCGATTTAAATGAATTTTTGGTGATCATTTTTGTGTGTCTCATTTTTTCCGAGTCCAGTCTTTAAATATTCGATAATGTTGTATGCAACGGCTCTTCTTTGTTAAAACTATTTCATGCAAGTCGCTGCTTCGTGTGCGATGACAAATGGAATTTTACATGCTCTGATATTTACATCAGAATCTGTGTGGAATAGCTGCGAACTTTGGTCATCACTCTCTCTTAACTAGATGAATTTTATATGTGTTCTGAAATGTGTTATCGAATTGTCTAAACAAGAGTACAACCGATTTATAGCATTGGAGTTGCCGACCAAAAAAGTATAACAAAAGCACAGACTATTGTTTTGCCAATCGCCACTGGCTCCGTTTGGAATTTTACACATCAATTTGTCAATAGAGGACTGTGTGTGCCATTAAACGCCTCAAACGACATCAGCCCAATTTAATTCAAAACTCGACCGTTGTGTGCGGTCGCCATTCGTTGCAGTCCCCCCTCCGTATATGGGTGGCTTTTATTAATCAAAATGCTTCACATTCTTCGAATTACCCAAAAGTGTCAGACCCTCTGACAGCCATTCCCGCGCTGAATGGACTGTGCATGTGACTGGCAACTATTTGCACTTGCTCTTTTTTTTCACCCAGCTTCATCAACCAGCATATCGATCAAGGCACAGATATGCATCAAGCGTTTGACTGATTTTCATTCATTACCGATTTTGAAACAGGTCACCGCCGCGAATACCTAAAGAGCTGTTGTGTCTGAATTTGGAATGTGCGCACGGTTCGGTTCAGTCGTAGGTGATTTAATTTCTCGATTTTCTCCTACATGTCACGAATGTTCACACCGTCGATCGCCGAACCACATGGTGTCGGAGATAGATTAACTAAGAAAAAAAAAAAACAGTGTTGAGATTCAACGATAGCTCACGAACTTGCAAAGTTTCGACTGACAGGCCAGAGATTGAGAGGAAAGAGACGTGGACCTTTGCGCGTACATTTGTGGCTATTTTTCCAAATTGTGTATTGCGGCTTGATTTTGGTCTTTTGACAGCCAACCTGAACGGCAATCGGCAATCAAACTCAAATCGGATCAATTCTCAATTCGATGATCGAGTGTAGGTTTTGTGTTTCAACACAAGGCAGAGATGTTTCGATTTGCTCCAAAGGTGGGCGATGATTGGTTCAGTTTTCTTTTTCGAAACTATGAGCGCACTAATGATGGGATGATTTAAGTTCCAATAAATTGTGCAACGGTTCAAATTTCATTTAACGGCAGCAGTTTAGACGATACTAATGGCTTGAAATATGTTTTGAACACGTCATGGCTGCCACGAACAAAACCAAATGTCCAAACAATTTCATGATTAGCGCTTTTTCGCAACAGTTCGTTAGTCTTACCACGACATAATAGTTTCACTTTTTATTTGCTAATTCACATTCAACAGGCGTTTCCGAAATTCGCCCGAACGGTTCAGAAAAATGCTACGGATAGCAATAAAAACTGCATCAATGGGAATGCTGTCCATCCAGCAATGATCATGTCCTGGTTCGGAGCATTCATTCCCTGCCCAACACCACATGCACAGCGAGCAATTGTCCGCCGGTTAACGATCGATGTTTGCTGATTGAATTAATAGCAGCCTCCGTTTTTTTTGCTATTCATTTCGTTTAATACTTGTTGGCGTGGATTTTACAACTTACTTCTGCCTCGGCCGACCGCCATGTTCGCCATGCCGCCTTTCACAGCCTTGCACTTGCACTTCGGTCAATGGAGGCACCCATCTCCGCAATGAGGAAGCTTTGGATAAAAAGAAAATACTGCTTGCTGGTATTTAGGTTTTCCAATGCACGAATCGTTTCAAAAGCTAAACCAATTTCCAACGAGGATATTTTTGTCGCTCGCATATGATTCAATGCTCATGTATGTGGAAGAGGACGAATTAATTTCATTCAGAGTTTGTCGATGGAATTAGCTGCATTTCAGCAATTGAACGAAATGGAGGGAATTTAAAGGCAGAAGCTTTATGCCGAAAATGTTAATTGCGCTTGGTGAAATGTAATTTTATAGGACCCGGGTGCCATAACAAGCACAGGCAATTAAATGTCTATCGCTAACGAGCGTAAACTCAATTTAAAGCACGATGTGAGAGAGTTCACCGCTTGGAACGGATGTGCGCTGGAATTGGATTATCAAAACAACGTTTTCAGCCTGGCAGTGGTGATGGCTGGGTAGATAATATTGGCAGCTTCATCAGGAAGTGATACGGTTCTTTAATTGCCGAGGTAAACGAATTTTGATTTTTTTAACTTCAACTTACGCACGCAAGGACAGATACGCGAATTTGAGGGTATATGATATTATTATTATTTTTCTTTGTTTGTTATGTTTTCAAAACTGTGCGTAATTCGAGCAGTGAAGCGAGGAACTTGTTTCCTCTGGCTCTGTTACAGAAGAACATTTGAGTTCTTCGTCTATAATCGTTGAATATTTAATTGTTCTTCAAGGTACCTTTATGATAACTGAAGTGCTTTGCAAACTTACAGGTGTACAAAATATGGGTAGAGTTTGGGTCATGATTTTTTCCGAGCTATTTTACCAGTGCCTACCAAATCTTAAAAATAAACAATTTTGGCGACTTTCATTTTCGTTTACCATGCTCATTAAAATGTGAATCTTAAACGCCACATTATTTAATAAAATTCAGTTCTGAGGTCGTAAAGTTCAAATTAGAAGCAGCTCTTTATAAGGGTAACGTGTACAATAGATGGGTCCTCCCTTAGTTTAGTCGTTAAAGGCGTGACTACAAAGCAATACCATGTTGGAGGTGATTGAGTTCGATTCCCGGTCTGATTTTTTCGTCTTAAAAAAACTTCTTGACTCCCTGGGTGCCACACAATCATACTAATGCAAAAATGGAACCTGGCATCGAAAACTCTCAGCTAATAACTGTGCATGTGCATTTTAGAACACCAGGTTGAGAGCAAGCAATAAGCTAGTCCCATGTGAGCATATTATTTAATCATTTGCTCATTTGACCAGTCCCAAGTGATTAAACTTGGAACTTAACGTTTGCATTCAAAAAAAAAAATGGACAAAAATAGCTGATTTTTCATGGGTTTAGCTTCACCCGCACTGACAAAACTGCCAATGCAGCGTCAATTATAGTAACCCATGAGTCAGCAAACAAAATTTGACAGCTCTATCAGTCTAACTCTAACCGTGATAGTAAAAACAGTGAAGCAACTCCGTTCAGAAGTGTGCGCGTTCAAAGAACGGCACCCCGCCGCGTCAAAAACTGACGTCGTGTGGCAATTTGTGGACGCCGGATATGCCCGTTCCGGCATCTACAACATCTTGACACTATTAGACAACAATCAGAGCATCGAAAGAAAGCCCGGTTCCGGACGGCCGACGACCCTGAGCGACAAGAAGCTCCAAAGGATGCTGAAGAGGAAGACCGAGGGAAAAGTGGCTACATCGCTGCGTGCGCTTGGCCAGGAGGTCGGTTCGACCAGCCAAACAGCGAAAAAGTACCTGGCTTACATGAACATACATCTCAGGAAGCGGAAGTTGCGTCCAGTGGTTTTGGAGCTGCAGGCAATGACGCAGCGGCAGCGGCAGCGTCAATTCGATTTTCTCGGCGAATCACGCCGTGGCGGTGGTGATGGACGACGAGACCTATCCAACTCTGGATGGCAACTACTGGCAGAGCACTTCGTATTTTACTTTCTCCACGAAGGAAGTGAGCTCCGAGTAGATCTGTGCGCCGCCGCGCCACGCCGCCACCACCGACGATTTTATGGCGCCGCCGCGCCACGCCGCCACCACCGACGATTTTATGGCGCCGCCGCCGCCACTATTTTCGACCGGCGCGCCGCTGCATTTTTTTGCCCGCGCCGCCGGGCAATTTAAGGCGCGCCGATGAAATTTTTCACCGTGTATGTATCCCTTTATTAATGTTCATTAACACTTTAGAAATCTGATTTTATAACAAATTATGACATCTCGATGCGATGTGCCATCCAGAGGGTGAGCGTGATCAGCTTTGTCGTTTCGATCTAGCAACTGCCAGTGTACATTTTCGTGTTTCGACTCTCAGCAATTTCACGAGTGAGTTTGAATTTAATAATTATAAAATGTCGCCTTGAATGTCGAGAAAATTTCCATCGAGAGTGTACAAATTGATACCACAAACATTGGTAATCGAACCAGCGATGTGTTAAAAAAATTGGCTACTAAAATATGTCACAAATGGTTTTACTCATCATCTGTTTCCTGACAAAGTGTTTTGCAATGTATGCCTAATCTTAGCAAAACAAAAGGCTGTTCTTAATTTGCGGCAAGACAAGGATCGAGATATTGAGAACGATCCTTCAATCGATGAGCCGTTAACGTTCGGCAAATAAACTTTATTTATACTGAAATTGATGAATTTTTCTAAGATTTCCGTCGTTGGGAAAACATTGTTTATAGTTGTGCGTGACAAATCTCGAATCAAATAACTTGGCAAACCAATGGGCAAGACAGCGCCATAACACAAGCAATTTCAGAGTTGCTTTTGAGGTACCTCGAGTAACTCACGTTGCTCAGCAAGCGAAAATTGTTTTCTTGTTTTCTCTCTTTTTTTTTACAGCAGCTGCCATACAAACCGCTCGCTAGTACATGAGCTCTCGTGTATGCACAATTTTCAGTATAATTTAATATCGTATTTACAACGATTAGTGTTGACCATTGTGTTTTAGAGAAGTTATTTCCATGGCTCAATTTAAGTCATACTTTGAATAAACCCACCGGTTTAAGTTTTCTTTTGGAAATTACAGCATAGCAGAAGAAGAGACAAACGAGCTCAGCACGTTTTATTCCGACTAAACCGTCAAGCCTCTTAGAATCAATGTTTACTAAATAACCATTTGGTAATTTCACTATACAAAACTATCATAGGACTTCAGTTAAGACATCCTTATCACTTATCGCATATTGAATATGTAAATAGAATCCTCATCCACAAACTTTTGAAACCCTGGCAACTGATAATAACCGATAAATATTGATTCAATTTAAAGCTGTATTGAGTTACTCGCGAGTTACTCGGTGCATCCAAGCAACTCAGAGTAGAACTGTTTCACCCCTAGTGACTAACCACTGAATTCTAGGGTTTTTTTTTTTCATTAGGGCGAATCTGCAATTGAGAGACTCTCTTTGGTTACTCTTTCATTCATATTCCATTCAGCGTCACGTTTTTCATTCAACTATTTGTAGAGTATGGTAGAAAGCACTTTTGTGTTTCTATCTGTACTAAAGATTTCCTCAAAAGATTTATGATGGCGCTGTAATAAATGAAAGAGAGGAGAGAGCCTGTCATTGTTATATTTGCCCTTAGGAAAAAAAATCCTAGAACTAATCGGTTAATCTTTGCACAGTGGATTCTTTTTTAAACATGATAAAAGTAATGTTTTAAGAATATGGATATTTCAGATCTAAGTTTTAACTTTTTTATGATTGATTCAATTTTTGATCTAAAAGTAAGCTCTGTAATACATGAATTTTAATGCAATTTGGATTTTTTTAAGATATTTATTTTTAGGTTTTGATACATTTAGCTTCCTACATATTTTAGATATTTAGATTTTTAGATTTTTAGATTTTTAAATTCTTAGACTTCCAGATTTTTAGATTTTTAGATTTTATTTAGATTTTTAAATTCGTAGATATTAAATTTTGATATTAATTTTGATTTTTATGTTACAAGAGTGTTCAATTCTACGGGACATTAAAATCAAGCTACAAAATTAATAAAATATCCAATAAGAACTCTTTAATCTACTTTTGTGTTGTAATAAGTCTTCATTAAAATATTTTTTATTGAATATATCATCATTCGTTCAAAAAAGATTCCCCGTGACATCGTATTCGATTTCCACCAGCACTGAAAACTTTACTCGCTATCTTCGTGAAGATTTGAAGTAAATTATTTTCGTACACGACAATTATGAAATGTGCTGAGCGCCTCTTGGCGATTGAACTCTGAACGCTGAAAAAACACATATAATAACATAAATACTTTCAAGAGAAGGAATCAGAACCATAAACCTATTTGCATAATAATGACAACTTCATTCTATTTGGTTATTACTTATATTTACGCTTTTGAAACTGCTTAAGTTAAGTAATAAAGCCATAAGCCGAATTCCCCGTCGACTTGCCATTTACACACACACATACAGATACACTTGCACACGTCAGTTCATTGACCTGAGTCATATAACACTATGGATATCCAGGCCTCCTGCATATTTTTTTTATAACAGTTGGGATAGTTCTCATGTTTGGTTAAAAATTGTGTTTCATTTATGTATATGAGAGCCTCCCCCTCCTTTGGACTAGTTCTCGAGTTATGCTAAAAAAATCTGTTTCATTTGTGTAAGAGCCATCCTTTTCTCATGAGGGACTGGTCTCAGACTACCATTGAAACATTTATGGTCTTTAAAAATCCCCGCATTCCAAATTTGAGTCTATTTGCTTGACTAATTCTCGAAATATGCAGAAATGTGTGTTTCATTTGTATGGGTGGGCACCTCCCCCTTCAGACGGGAGATGAGTCTTGAAACATCATGAGAACATTCACCGGTCCCAAAAACCCCGGTATACAAATTTTCATAACAAAAGGAAGAATTCTCATGATTTTTTTAAATTGAGAACCCTCCACCGCCCCCCCCCCCTTAGAAACATGCTTTGCCTCCAAAATATTCATGGCCAAAATTGGTTCTATTTGCTTTCTTAGTGCTAGAGTTATGCAGCAATTTCAGTTTCATTTGTATGAGAGCCCCCTTCTTGAAAAGGGGAGGGGTCTCAAACAACCATAGAAACATTTTTTGCCTCTAAAAACTCCTACATGCCAGATTTGATTTCTTTTGCGTTATTAATTCTCGAGTTTTGCAGAAATTTGTTCTTCATTTGTATGGGAGGGGTCTTGAACTATTATTGGAACCTTCTTTGGCTCCAAAAACTCCTGCATTAAAATTTTACGCCGATCGGCTCAGTAGTTTTCGATTCTTTAAGGTTCAGACAGACAAAAATCCATATTTATATATGGGTACTAGCTGACCACGGTGCGATCGTTGCTACGCCTGCAACTAAATGAATGAACAATGGTTGTTTTTTTAGAAAGAGTTTTTTTTACTAAGAAGGGGTTCAAGCTTCTATCAGAACATTCTTCGCACCCGAGAAATACACAGTTTGTGTTTAAGTTATCTGGATAATTGTCATGTTTGGTTGAAGTTTGTGTTTTGAATCTCCATAGAAACATTTCTTGCATTTAAAAATCTCCGCACGCATATTTTGGTTCCATTTGCTTGATGTGTTCTCAAGTTATGCAAAAATTTGTGTTTTATTTGTATGAGAGCCCTCCTCCCTCCCAGAAGAGGAAAGGGGTTTCAAACAACCATAATAACCTTCCCCAGCCCCAAAACCTCTGCATACATGTTTTCACGCCGGTCGGTAAGACAGACAGACTTTAAATTATATATATATAAACCACATGCCAAATGTGCTTTCATTTGCTTGACTATTTCTCAAGTTGTGCATAAATTTGTGTTTATTTGAATGCTAGCCCCAATCCCCAACTTCAACCATAGAAATATTTCCTGCCTCCGAAAACCTTCACATTCCAAATTTGGTTCCATTCGCTTGATTAGTTGCAGTAATGCAGTAATTTGTGTTCCATTTGTCCATTTCCTCCTCCCTTCCAGAAGGCGAAGGAGTCCAAACCACCTTAGAAACATTTATCTTCTTCAGAAACCTCCACATGCCAAATTTGGTTCCATTTGCTTTTTTAGTTCTCGAGTTATGCAGAAATTTGTATTCCATTGGTTTGAGACCCCCCCTCTTCCTCATATGTCGGAAAAGTCTCAAATCCTCATAGAAACATTTCTCTCCTTCAAAAACTTCCACATGCCAAATTTGGTTCCATTTCCCTGATTAGTTCTCGAGTTATGCAAGGATTTACGTTTCATTTGTATGGGATTCCCCACCTTTCAGAAATGAGAGGGTCTCAAATCAACATAGAACAATTGTTTGTCTTCAAAAATCACCACATACTAAATTTGGATCCATTTGCTTGATTAGTTCTCGAGTCATGCAGAATATTTTATTTCATTTGTATCGGAACTCCCCCCCCCTTTAGGATGGGGAGGGGTCTCAAACCAACATAGAAACATTTTTTGTCTTAAAAAACCACCACATGCTAAATTTCGTTCCGTTTGCTTGATTAGTTCCCGAATTATGCAGAATAGTGTGTTTTATTTGTATGGGAGCCCCCCCTTTTAGGAACGGGAGGGTTCTCAAGCTACCATAGATACCTTTTTTGCCTTCAAAAACTCACACATGCTAAATTTGGTGTCTTTTGCTTGATAAGGTCTCGAGTTATGTAGAAATTGGTGTTTCATTTGAATGGGAGTGCCCCTTTCCAGAGAATGGAGGGGTCTGTAACTATCATAAGAACCTTTCCTGGCCCCAAAAATCCCTGCATACAAAATTTCACGCCGATCGGCTCAGTAGTTTTTGAGTCTATTAGGTTCAGACAGACAGACAGACAGAAATTCATTTTTATATATAGAAATACACAGATAAAAAGAAACATTAAATTTTCTATGTTATCTAATGCACATAAAGGGAATGCTAGATTTGTCAGAAAATAATGGGATTTTTCATGTAAATTTAAGCCAAAAAACGCTAGAATCTAGCTTTTGTATGATTGCAAACATTGTTGCATAGCGCATGAAAGATTGCAAACAATTTCGATGTTTACGGCTCCTTTTGCTTTTTAAATAACGAAGGGAAATTTTACGTGCCTGTTAAAATTAATAACTTTTGTCTGTGTAGAGATAAAATATAATATATCAAACAATAAAATTAAACTTTAAAAAATTTAGGCAGACATTTAAGTTCTAAAAATTGATTTAAAAATTATGGGGGGGGGCGCGGCAAGGGCGTCACTCACTGTAGATTTAACCATATTAGGAGTCTTTGCAGTCACTGAAACAGTTTTTTCTTTTCGAAAAAGTTCAATTACACCAGCGCGCAACTCATACGGTTTCATTTTGAATGAATTAGAAAGCACAACTGTACCAAACTTGCCGCGTATTAGGACAATAGGCTAAGATATTAAACCATGTAGGTATGCTTAGTTTAATTCGTTTTGTTGTGTTGAGGCATGCCGACAAAGTCTGTACGGATAATTTGCAGACACACTGTAACTAGAAATGAGAAGGAAAATTAGTATTTTCCATTTAATTCCAACTACCTTGGCTTATCTTGACAGTCTGCTCATTGTAGACGAAATACGCGTATCTGTCAAGATAAGCGAAAGTAGTTGGAATTAAATGGAAAATACTTATTTTACTTCTCATTTCTAGCTACAGGTATTTCACTGAACAGTTCAAACTCTCTAGAATTCATACACCCTGTACTTAAATATTAGTTTCAAAAAATTTCTGATTTGTGTCAACTGAAAATGTGGCTTTCTAAAACGGATGCGATTGAGGCTGTACAAATATTTAAACTAAATAATTAAATATGTTTCTATTCTGCGCTATGTTTCAGGAAATCAGCTACGTTGTTTTCTTTGTATTTTTCTTTTCAATTTAAAATATACATTTATTTCTTAAACGCTTCAGTATATCTACAATGACCCTGAAAAAATCATAAATCAAAATCTTTATCGAATGATCACAATTCCAGAGCACGAACCATCCTTGAACCGTTTCAAAAACTGTTGACTTCAAAACATCATGCAACTTATCCGCCAGACGCACCTAGCCACCTGACTTGATTGATTGGGAGGGTAACCGAAATGCACGACCCCCTACAGCAACAACAACAACAACAACAACAACAACAACGACATCAAGCGGTGCTTGACTTGAACCTTCTAAGTCGTTGATGATTCGTTGGAGAGTTGGCATAGACATTGAAATCATATAGTAGTCATAAGGGTGCGCATAGATATGATAGGTTATAGACGTCTGCTGGAGAATCGTGCGCAGCTTCTAGCAAACCCGCCCCTTCTAACTGTATCACATTCAGGGTCCTTTAAGTCATGCGACTGGCGGTTCTGTGCGTAGCATTCATTGACGAAATCCTTGAGGTGAAACTGAATAACGGTGAGATTATCCTTGATTGATCCATTGAGTGTAAGTATCGCCACTTAATAGGTGTTAATTTTGATAAAAATCTCTGATCATGGCAGCGCGCATTCTAAAAGCGACTGACCAAGTGCTATTAACGTCACAATGTTGTTGCCCGCCAGCATCTTAAGCGCGTTGATTAAAACAATTTGATTTGCTTCCACGAACGCCATCCATCATTCAGATTAGACTTCGTTGGGCTCAGAAAAATACAGGTGCAGCTCTTCAACACCTGTTTGGAGAGTTGTCGTTTGGTAAGTGTTTCTATCTTTGCAGTTTGATTCCAGTTTGATTGGCGTTATTGGCATACTCAGAAGACAGCTAATATTTATGCTCGATTCTGAATAAGGGTAATTACGAACCATCTTTCCATGGTTCATGGTAATGATTTATGTAAATTCATAAAAAAGTTCAATTTATTCAAATTCTAGCTCGAGTTTTTCTAGCAAAAATTGCCTCCATACATACAGTTGAGCATATCGCGTCTGTTTGATGGTCATAAAATTAAACATATCACAGATGTCTCTTTCCATCTCGTCGACGACGCACTAAAATTATGGCAGTTGCCTGTGGTCTTGAACGAGCAGTTGTAGTACAAGACTACTGGTCGGGCAGATTAATAGTTTCAGAAGCCGGGTAACCAGTAGTGGAAGCATAAAAAAAAAAGTTTAAAATGTAGTTCAGTGTCAAAACATTCGGACCTAACAAGCACCCCTAGCTGCTGCAGTTTTGTTTGCTGCTGGTTGCGGACTGATTTGGTGATACCGATGCTGGGTGGAGTGAATCGTGCCTGGTTGATGGATTCGTGGGGCAAGCCTTCTTCGGAGCAGATACGGGCTGTAATAGGCGCTCTTGATTTGGCAGTAAACAACATCTTGAGGGAAAGGTCACGTTCAAAGCGGTACTCATGATTTGATTTGGTGTGTTTTGGTATCGAAAGGCGATCTTGAACGTGACATACCTTTCAACTTCACGGCCGGGCGGATGTCTAGACTGCATTTAACTGCGTTGTGTTCACATCGAAGAAAGAGCTCCAGTAACAGTCGAGCAAATTGATGTAGATTTAATATGAACTCAAATTATGTATATTAAGTAAGCTTAGCAAACCTATTTAAAAATTTTACACAAGAATTTACACTTTGTTGATATAAACCGGGGAATGTGATTGATCAATTGGTTAATTTGTTCATTCAACTTCTTTTGTTTTGTTCTAAAAGCCTCTTGAATGCGTTAATTTCAGAGCTCTCTCGTTTTCGTATACCTTGCATTAAAACATTCCTGGAATATAGGCAAATGACACCCATTTTTAAAGTTTTATAATTCTGTCTGGCAAAATCCTAGGGGTGGGGAACCAGATTCCGAATGATCTGGTGATCCGATGTCAGGCAGCGTGCCCTGTACCGATTGATAGACTCACTAAAACGATCGTCGAGCATTTTTATCTCGGCCAGACAGTGGACCTCAGATGTTTTTTGTCCTCGGAGGGGTGTTCAGGATCATCCTGAGGAACTTATTTTGAACACGCTGAAGCTTCAGGTGGTGTGTTTTAGCGCAACTCTCCCAGATTGGCCGTACTCGATGACTGGAAATATGATTTGCTTGTAGACAGCCAGTTTGTTTTTCAGGGATAATGCATACCTTCTGTTGATCAATGGGTACAGTAGTTTCAACAGAACGGGACACTTTGTGACAGTTTTGTCAACCTGTTCCCTGAAAATAAGCTTGCTGTCTATGGTAACGTCAAGATAGACAGCTGATTTTGCCCATTCCACCGTTGTGTTGTTTAGGCTAATTTTACAATCCCCAGGCGGAACAAGTTTGGGAGAGTTGGAGTGTGGAAATAGGATGACCTGGGTCTTCGCCGCGTTGATACAGATCTTCCATTCGGTAAAGTATTTAGACAGAACATTCAGGCTTCGCTGCAGTTTCGCTGTGAGCGCTTTTATTACCCTACCATTGTGGATCGGAAACTGCACCTTGCAGCGAAACATAAAATGTCCTGTCCGACAGATAATTTTTAGTTATCTTCACCAGAAAGATGGGAAGATTGTATTGGTTTAGCTTGTACACAAAGCCATCATGCCACAAGTTATCAAAAGCCTTCTTGATGTCGAGAAGTGCCCTGGCAGATGATTTCGAAACAGACTTGTTCCGTCTGAGGACGATCAAGTCGCACAATCCGGTATCCTGGGATAAGAACGGTGAGTTCGGGCTTGAGATGTGCCTCGGTGACGATGGCGATGTCGATGGCCTTACTGTTAAGGAAGTCACCGAGCTCGATTGTTTTGTTCCGGATGGAACAAGCATTCCAATTTACGATGTTGGTGGTGCGATTATGGTCCATATTTGAAAATAAAAGTCATCGTCACGGATGTGGCGGCTTTGAGCTGTTCCTCTTTGGAGCGGCAGGAACGTAGTTGGCGGTACAGCACTTGGACGAACTCGACCATTTGCTTTGAATCGTAGAGATGTCCATCAGTGGGTGGTTGCGTGGAGGTACTGCAACCCGGATTGGCCCAGCCTGGAGGAGGAGCCGGCGTGGAGGCGGTGGCCGGTGCCCCTTTGCTTTAGTATTTCGGTAGTCGTGGAGCTGTGCAGTGGCAGTAGAAACGCAGTTGGTGGCAGCAAGCACCCTGGAGCGTGCACTGGCGAGCAGTCGTTGCCCAGAAGGCGTTGGGCCGCCCCCGTCTCCTTTAAAAATGAAATACAATATTCTGTATAATTCGAGAACTAATCAAGCACATTGAACCAAATCTGGCATGAGGAGGTTTTTGTAGATGAATACTGTTTCAATGCTAATTTGACACCCGTCCCTTTTCTGAAGGGGGTGGGGGCTCCATGCAAATGAAACACAAATTTATGCATAACTCGAGAACTAATCAAGAAAATGGAACCAAATCTGGCATATGGAGGTTTTTGAAGGAGAGAAATGTTTTTATGGTCATTGAGACTCTTCCGCGTTCTGAAGGGGGGGGGAGGGAGCTCTCCAACAGAATGAAACGCAAATTTCTGCATAACTCGAGAACTAATAAAGCAAATGGAACCAAATTTGGCATGTGGAATTTTTTGAAGGAGAGACATATTTCTATGGTAGTTTAGGACCCCTTTGCCCTCTGAAAGGGGGGGGTCTCATACAAAATGAAACGCAATTTTCTGCATAACTCGAGAACTATTCAAGTAAATGAAACCACATTTGGCATGTGGGAGTTATTGAAACAGGATTTTTATTTATATTAAAATGGATTTCTGTCTGACTGTCTGTCTGATCGATCGGAGTGAAAATAGGTATGCAGGTATTTTTGGGGCTGGGGAAGGTTCTTATGATTGTTTGAGACCGCTTCCCCCTTCGGGCTCACATACAAATGAAACACAAATTTCTGCATAGCTTGAGCGATCAGTGATCAAGTAAATGGACTCAAAAATGGTATGCGGGGTTTTTTGAATGCAAGAAATGTTTCTATGGTGAATTCGAACACAAATTTCAACCAATCCTGAGTATTTTTCAGTTAACTAAGCCACAAACTGTGTATTATCTGGGTAAGAAGAAAGTTCTGATAGAAGTTTGAACTCCTTATTACTCAAAAAAAACTCATTAAAAAAGCGTCTGTTCTTTGTAATGTTTATTCATTTAGTTGCATGCGTAGCAACGCTCGCACCGGGATCAGCTAGTACTAATTAAAACTAATTATTGTGGCGCAATAACAGAAGTCCGTCCCCTTCGATGCAATTTGTATCACATTGACTTCTTTGGTACCGCCTTCTTTCGTGCAATATCATTCGACGCCATTACCTTATTTAGCTCTTATTAGAAATGGTGACGAAATAACAGTGCGTGCGCGAAAAAGTTTTGCTCGAGTACTTTGAGAATAAGGATCTGTTGCATCGTGCCATTGGGAAAAAAAAGTTGAAAATCGTAAATTCCACGGTGTCTGGTATCAAAAAACGGTTCGAAGAATGTTTGACTGTTGATCGAAAGCGAAGATCCAAAAAAAAAAACCGTCAGGTCACAAACGCGTGGTTGGGGCCCGTTAACGGAAACCGAAAGTCTTAGTTCGAGATGTTAAAAAGTTATATGTGAGCAAGACTTTCGTGCAGAATACCAAAACTCGAGCTGGACTACGTAAATTTAAGGTTCAGAAGTTCTCAAACCGTGACGAGAAACAGAATACGGGTGCAAAAAGCCATGCCCGGAAGTTGTACGACCAGAAGGTAACAAATCCACACTGCTGCGTAATGGATGACTAGACATAAAGCTCTATTCAGAGTAAATTTGGAGGCTCGGTTTACCCCCCCGCTTCCATGGTAGTTGGAACAGAAAATTCTTGACAGGCATTTGTTGATGTTTCATTGACAGAGAAATTGGCGAAACGTTTTGCTCGACGCATCACGAAATTACGGATCATGGAACTTGAGAAAAGAAAATTAATTGTGCACAAATATCTAGAGAATCCTTCGTGGTCTGCCTCAAAAATAGCAAGAGTGTTAAAATTCCTAAAGTCAACGGTGCATTTTGTAATCAAACGTTACAAGGATACTCTGCGTGTGTATGAGCACAGCGCATCTATCATAAAAATGGCACTAGGGACAAAAGGCTGAGAAGAAAGGTGATGAGGTACGAGAAAGGCAACCCAGGTGTTTCCATACGTGATTTGGCAAGAAATACGATTCCAACTTTTTCACCGTGCATAACATCCTGTCAGAGAAGAATATAAGTCTTTTGTGCCAGTAAACATCCGAATCGCTCCATGGAACAAAACTTGAGTTGCCAAATAGCAGAGCACGATTAATATACGAACGAGTTTTGACAAAGTTTTATGGCTGTATTTAAATGGATGACGAAACATGTGTCAAAATTGACTATAAACATAT
>JASCZW010004314.1:0-42810 GCA_034211315.2 Aedes japonicus | reverse complement strand
TTGCTATTTATGTCAAAGAATCAGTTCAATTCAATCTTCGCCACAACGAAATGGTTGATGGTAACTGGTTCTTGGGCATAACAGTTGTACGTGGCATGATGACGGGTAACTATGGTGTTTTATATCACTCTCCCAGTTCTAGTGACCAGCGTTTTATTGAAATTTTAGAGAACTGGCTTGGGGTATTTCTTGATTCGAGTAAATTAAATATAATTGCTGGTGATTTCAACATAAATTGGCGTGATAATAATAATTCGAATCATTTGAAGCATTTAGCTAACTTTTTCAATTTGAGACAAACGGTAGATGAATATACGCGAATTTCCAGGCACAGTAGAACTTTGATTGATCATGTTTATTCTAACTTTGATTCTGTTTGTTCAGTTGTCGATACTGATTTGATAATAACCGATCATGAGACAGTAGGTATTAACGTAATTGAGAATAACTTGAATAATAGCGATGATTTTGTGAAATTGAAGTGCTGGAGGAAATATTCAAAACAGGCTGTTTCTAACCTTGTTCAGAGAAGCGTGGATTTTCCAATCGCGAGCGGTAGTTTAGATGAGTCTGCAGCTGTTCTTACTAATACCATGAAAACGTGTACAAATAAGCTAGTTGAACAAAAATTTGTTTCTTTGAAGAACTCGAACAGCTGGTACAATTTGGATCTTTTACGTCTTAAAAGCAAGAAGGATAAATTGCACAAAAAGTTTTGTAGATCTAATAGTGATAATCATTGGAATAAGTACACAATCGCGCGGAATAAATATTCACAATCCATTAAAAAATCTCGTTGTGAATATATACAGAGGAAAATTGATCAACATCAAAACAACAGCAGAGAGTTATGGTAAATTTTGAAATCATTATTGAAACCTAGCAATTGCAGACCGCAATCCATAACTTTTGACGGCACAATAGAACAGTCTGAACAAGCAATTGCGTCTAAGTTTAATGATTATTTCGTCAATAGTGTTTCATTGATTAATCAATCTATTGAATTGGTTGATGAACCTGATGAAATAAAGCAGCCAGTTAATAGTAATTGCAGATTTGAAGGTTTTCACCCCATCACAATAGATGAACTTAGAAATATTTGCTTTTCACTAGGAAAATCGGCTGGAGTAGATAATGTTAATGCTAGAGTTATTCAAGATTGCTTTCATATCATTGGTCACACTTTACTGGACCTTATTAATGAATCATTGCAAACTGGGCACGTGCCTGAAGTGTGGAAAGAATCGTTGGTTGTTCCGATTCAAAAGGTTGCTGGAACGATTAAAGCCGAAGAGTTTCGTCCTATCAACATGCTGCACACATTAGAGAAAATTTTAGAACTTGTTGTGAAAGGCCAGTTGCTGGAATATTTAAATAGTAATTCTTTGTTGATACCGGAACAATCTGGCTACCGGGAAGGCCATTCTTGTGAAACCGCGTTGAATTTAGTATTAGCTAAATGGAAAGATAACTTAGAGAGCAAACAAACAATTTTTGCTGTTTTTTGGATCTGAAACGCGCTTTTGAAACAATTTCTAGGCCCTTGTTGTTGAAAACATTAAAGCGCTTTGGAATTTCGAGTACTGCATACAGATGGTTTGAAAGCTATTTGTCTGACAGAACTCAAAGGACAGTTTTTAATGATTCTGTTTCCAGTCCCGTGGGGAATAACCTTGGTGTGCCCCAGGGAAGTGTATTAGGGCCCCTTTTGTTTATTATGTATATTAATGACATGCGACGTGTTTTACGATTTTGTGACATTAATCTGTTTGCAGATGACACTGTGTTGTTCATTGCAGCTAAAGATTTAAATGAAGCCGTTACCCATTTGAACGAAGATTTGCGTTTTCTAAGTAGATGGTTGAAATGTAAGCAATTGAAATTGAATATAAGTAAAACTAAATATATGGTAATTTCACTGAATCGAGTAAATGAGAATGTCTCAGTTACAATTGATGGTGAGACAATTGATCGCGTTCGGGAGATTAAATATCTTGGCGTGATTATTGATGACAAGCTAAAGTTCAACGCTCACATTGACAATGTCATCAAGAAAATTGCCAAGAAGTATGGAATTCTATACCGATTAAAAAACGATTTAACTACTTGCAGTAAAATACAGCTATACAAATCAATCATCTCCCCTCATTTAGAGTTTTGCCCTTCCATTTTATTCTTGGCCAACCAAACACAAATATTGAGGTTACAGCGTTTGCAGAATAAAATTATGCGTTTGATTTTACGATGTAACAGATTCACTTCCTCGACTTTTATGTTAGACGCTTTACAATGGCTATCAGTGAAGCAAAGAATTGTGTATTTAACTATGGTGTTCATTTTTAAAGTAGTTAATGGTTTGCTTCCTCGATATTTGTGTGATCGAATTGAAAGAGGAAGTGATTTTCATAGATATAATACTAGAAACGCGGATGAAATAAGAACACCGAATTTCTTGACATGTGCTTCACAAAACTCATTATATTTTAAATAAATAAATGTTTTCAATTCGATGCCAAGACACATTAAACGTGCACCAACACTTTCAGAATTTAAAAGACTATGTATTTCACACGTTAAAACTGTATGTTGAGCAGCAAGCGTAAAATTTTTGTTTTTTCAAATATTTATGAAGATTGTACCTGACGATGTTTTACTATTATAAAACGGATTATTTTGTGTGGACCATTTCTTGTACATTTATGTTGCTTTTTTGTAAAAATGAAGAATGTATCTGACGAAGTTCTTTACAAACGGATTATACTGAGTTGGCTATTTTATTTTTAAATTTTATTTTTTCACATTTACAATACTACAATACTCACTATTTTGTTCGTCACAATGATGATGATGGAAATTTGTATAATGTTGTATTAGTTTAAAAAAAAATAATAAAGAAAGTAGTCTACAATTGTTTGAGCCTCGCGCGCGGTATACAGATATGATGGACTTCTTTTTGAATTCGTAAAAAAAATGGCCTTTGATGCTTTAGATGGTACTATGAAATAGTAGCGAGTTGTCTGGCTGAATGTCGGGGAATTCTTCGTCAATTCTTTTGTGGTTGAAAGTAAAAGTTTGACTAATGCCGGTCCAGGATTTTTTCGGTTTGGAAATTTTCTCGATCTCTCTGATTGAGGATATCCTTGGTCAGCCCAAAACTAAGGTGGCGGTTCCATTAGTGTTGGAACCTCTCACTCTGTAGCGGGCAAGATCGGATATTGGCTTGCCTTTTGATAATTTCCTTTTACTGGATTCTGTGATCTGAATTGCAACAGAATTTCCTGATCGCTGGGAATACTTGCGAACTTTTGTGGTTAACATCAAAGCTTTTCATAATTATGTCGCTGTGAAGCAAATGGATACTTTTGAAGAAATTTATATCTGTAAATGAAATCAGTTCGTTTTTTTTTTGCATAACTGGTTTGAATTGTTACCAAATTAATTATCTTAGAGATAAAATCGTCTAGCTCAAACCTTTGTAGGGGTAAGGGCGGTACCATCATATTCATTATCAAAAAAAAAAGAATGCTTTCCTCAAGAGATTTCAAGTTTGTCCCGGGAGGCTCAGGTAAGAGAGTCTTCACGAATATCTTCATTGAATCCGAAATTACGAGATGGGTTACTTCGAGTTGGCGGTCGGCTCCGGAACGCACCTGTGTCGGAAAATCGAAAGCATCCGCTGATTATCGATCACCGTCATCCTCTCGCTAAGTTGGTGATCCAACACTACCATTTGAAAATGCTGCATGCTGGACAACAAATTGTCATCGCAAGCTCCAGAGAAAGGTTCTGTATCTCGAGCATGAGGAACTTGGTGCGAAAGATCCTTCATGAATGCGTCATCTGTTTCCGAATCAGACATAGATGTCAGGAGCAGCTTATGGTAGAATTACCTCGGGAAAGAGTGAATCCTGCGCCACCTTTCCTAAAGGTCGGTGTAGATTATTGTGGCCTGTTTTTGGTGTCCTACCCACAACGTCGAAGTCCTCCGGTAAAATGCTTTGTATTAGTTTTTGTTTGTCTTGTGATTAAGGCAATTCATGTAGAACTAGTCGCTGACCTCACCACTGAAGCGTTCTTGGCAGCACTGAAACGTTTCACCGCTCGTCGAGGACGCCCATCTGTCATAATGTGCAGCAATCCTACGAACTTCGTCAGAGCAAAGCGAGAGCTTCGACAACTTTTGAACCTGTTTGAGCAACAGCAGTTTCAAAACGTTGTAGCCAGTAACGCCACCACTGAGGGGATTGAATTTAAATTTATTCCGGCCAGGTCGCCAAACTTCGGTGGTCTTTGGGAAGCCGCCGTCAAGAACTTCAAGGTCACCTTTAAAAAGACCATCGAAACACAAACACGAACATGAAATGCAAACAGTTCTCACGCAGACCAAAGCAGTATTGAACTCCAGACCACTCACACTGATCAGCAATGACCCTGGAGACTTCGAGGCCCTCACACCAGGGCACTTTTTGATACAAAGACCACTGACAGCCATCGCTGAACCTGGTCTGGAAAACATTCCGTCCAATCGTCTATCTATGTGGCAAAGGGCACAAGATTATAGCCAGAAAGTCTGGAAAAAGTGGACCACTTTGTATCTATCTGACTTGCACAATCGGACAAAGTGGACAAGACAACGAGACAACATCGCTGTTGGAACGATGGTCGTATTGATGAACGAGCGATTTCCACCGTTGAAGTAGAATCTGGGTCGTGTCACCGAAGTATTCCGAGGCTCAGACAACAACATCCGCGTGATAGACGTGCGCACCAGCAATGGAGTTTTTCGAAGAGCCATTTCGAAGATTTGCGTGCTTCCAATCAGGAATAACACAAATGCTTCCAACGATGATGAATAATTCTCATGCACCGGTGATGCTTTGGCACCCGTGGAGGTCATTGTGGCCTCCGCACTCCAGTAAGTCTTATGTATCATCAATATTTCAAAAAAGTAATCGAAGTTTTCATGCTCTATAGCCGCTGATTCACCGGGTCCCGTGTAACCGGGACATTCCACCATACGCAGCCAAGTTCATTTCTCAAGCCAAGACTTTTTCGATCCATCCCACGTCCGAGATATAAGCATTTATTGGTGGAGGTTTTTTGTGATCGTCCTAGCAAGAAGTCCTGTCATGTCACGTCCATCGAATTGAAGCTCCAACCAGGGCAACCCTCCACTGATTGAAATAAAGCAGATAAATAATAACGTTCCATCTCGTCAAGGCACACCCTGACATCTTCACATGGTCCAGCAATCCAAAGCGGCAGTCGGAGTTTGGCCAACTCAACGACCGTCACGTAGCAATTGGATCGTATCACCTCTGAAGCGGTAGGAGCTCACCACAACCGTCAGGATGAATTCTTGACGACTGGTTCGTATTGCATCGTTCATCCGCTGGGTCATCACCACCGGCGCTGGAAGCAGCTGCGGAGGCCACAAGGGCCTTCGCTCCAGGCAAGTTATTTATATGTTCATAAATCCAGTTGAAAAAGCACCCTCTCATTTCCAGCAACGTACATAGCCCACCCGTCCAATGTCGTGGTGGACGACAGCAGGACTACTCTGATGATTGTCCATCGTCCGAGAATATTGAAGAGCTAAACGAACTCCGAAGATCAATCGGTGAATTACCATGTACCTGTACCATGCACCTCGTCGTCATCAAGCAGTATCGAAGAAGCAGTAATGAATCCAGATCGCCATCGAGAAGATCGCTCACAAACCGTGAAGCTAACAACCACCAGGACAGCGAGTAAATAGTGTCAAATGAAGAATAGAACCCACCAATAGAAAATTGAATTCAAATATGCTAGTCTACTAGCATAGGTAGTTTAACCTAACAAATAGTTTCGTAGAGTAAGCAAGGAATTATTGAAATCCAGAGATTTCAAGGCGGCCGGCTATGATTGCGCCACACACTTAAAATTTTAATTATTTGATTATGTTGCAAGAACCACCCTAGTGCGTGGTCACTCATGTTTATCTCAGCTCAATACTATCGTAGACAATACTATGTGTGTATACAATAGGATAGGCTTTTTGCATCCACCGATCGCTTACGATCGATATGACTATAAACACCTCTATGCGATAGAGAATGTAAACAATAAAGCAGTTAAAATTGATCCATCGTCGCGTACGGTAACCCTTTTTCCAATAAAACGAGTGTGTTGATCGCTTTCCAAATCCATGATTTTTGATTGTGAACATATCACCGCGCGCAAATAGTCAAACCGCAAAATTCGGACGTTCTACGTGCGAAAACAATAAGATTGTCGGGAAACAACACGGATCTCAAAGTTCATGCTTATGCTACTAGCAAGCCGATGCAAATTGAACATTCATTCAGAGCAAGAATAAATGCTTGTTGGACTACGCAAACCCTCAGTATGGGCAAATTTCATTGTGATTCCCAGTGGACGCCGTTCATTGCTTGGCAGGAAAACTGCAGGCGAAATGAAGATGCTGAAGATTGGGGCAAACGTAAACGCTTGTGAGAATCCCGACTCACAAAACCAATTCCCAAAGATGCCGGGGGTAAAAGTCAAGTTCAGTTTCGATAAAACAGTCCCACCAACAAGAAACGCATATTACAACGTCCCAGCCGCCTTTAGGGAGGCAGCAAGGAAAAGATTACAGGACATGTAAACGAAGGACATTATTGAAAAAGTTTCAACAGCACCCGAGTGGATCAGTGGGATGTCCGCGGTGGCAAAAGGGAAAGGGGACTTCCGTAGTAGCACACTTGTTGCCATTCAGTTGAGATAACATAAATATGACTTGCGAAGTCATAATCAAGTTAGTACAACTAATAATAATCGTTGTGTGTTACTTGGGTTCCGTTTGGTGGTCAATACGCGGGTCGCTAACAAAACAATCAAGAGGGAATACTTCCGGCTACCACCGATACACGAAATGAAGACCAAACTCCACGGGGCAAGGATTTTTGCAAAACTGTACCTGTCAAACGCATACTACCACCTAGAATTGAACAACGACTCAAGAGAACTAACGACGTTCATATTGGAAGATGGGATATACCGCTTTAAACGATTGATGTTCGGGGTGAACTGCGCTCCGGAAATATTTCAATGTGAAATGACGAGAATCCTGAAAGATTTCCCGAATGTTATCGTCTACATAGACAATATTCTGGTTTTTGACAAAGCGTTAGCCGAAAACCGGTAACGGAAAACCGTGTTACAGGTTATGCAGGTCTTAAGAGCAAATAACCTGACGTTAAACCTCGACAAATGCGAATTTGATAAAAGCTGTGTGGATTTTCTCGGACACAAACTGGATGAACGGAGATTCCAAATCGATGAGGCAAAGGCGAAGCTCATCCGTGAATTCAGGCGGCCTGTAACGGTATCAGAACTACGAAGTTTTCTGGGCCTGGCCTCGTACCTAAGTCCCCACATAAAAAAACTTTGCTGACTTGACAAGGCCTCTGTGGAAAGTTGCAGCAAAGATCAGTTGGGCACCCAGGCGGAAGCATTCAGTGCTGTCAAGGAAGCTATTGCTAAGTGCGTGGTAACACTTGAATACTTCAGCGAAACCAACAAAACAATTCTTTATGCGCGAACGCATTAGGCGCGGTCCTTGTACAGGTGATCTTGTATGTCACACACGTCGATATGTCTTATAGAAGTACACATCGGATCATTAGTTTCGCTTCCAAAGCCCTAACCGAAACAGAGAGGCGGTACGCCCAAAACCAACGGGAGGTATTGGGCGCCGTTTGGGGTGTAGAGCACTTCGCGTATTTTCTATTGGGAAGACACTTCACAATACGAGTTGATTCGAAGGGAATGGGGTCAACGATTGATGATCGATGTGAATTCGGGACGTTCCAGAATCCTATAGCAAAACATCGAAGTGGGCAAGAACTTTGCTTCTTTGTTAGTTGTCACTTCTCATCGTGCATAATAACCTGAGAAAGAGTCATAGGAAGAGGTGCAGATGCAGTGGAGAGACAGCCTAATATCGAATTCGTTTTTGAACCTAGGTTCCAACTTATTGTCAGTGCAAACCTCAATCCGATACGGGTTACAAATAAAACCATACACACTGTTGTTCAACACACAAAAAGCCGACCCAATTTTGATACCCGATCCAGTTTGGATCTGGATCAAAAAAGAATTCACTATAAGAGACAGCTGCCAGCAACTTTCCTTTAATTCTCCTTTTCCAAAACACGGAAAATTCTACTGTGGTAAAAATTGAAACGAGTAAAATTATTTTTACTAAACTACGTCGAAATTGAGTCATTGTTTTCGTTATTTGACTTTTTTTTAGCGCGAAGAGGAAAGATGTGAGATATAGGTGGTGCCATGTTAATTAAGTGTTGTTTACATACACTGTACGCAGTCAGACTCACTCTGGGAAAATAATATAAGTCGTCAATGTTGGTATCACTAGGAGCACATCGATCACAGTAGGCTCGACATACCGAGTCGTCATCTTGCTCCACCACTTTGTGAACGAACAACTGACGTGGTAAGTTGTGCATATAGCGCTGAGGGTGATTCCATTCCCGAGGAAATATAAAGCTCCACAGTTAGATTCACCATAATGAAAAACAAAAATTGAGGTGGGTTATATCAGGGATATAACCGAGAGATTCTCGTAGAACCGCGTTGGTGTATAGTAATAATGGTAATAATTCAAATAATAAATACATACCATAACACAAATGGTTGATAATTATTGAACAAGGTAATTTGAGTGTTTGGGTACATATGAAGTTGTATAATCTATCAACTCTTAAAATCCAACTCTTTGCAATTATTATGTTTTTTGTTGTTGTTTCTCAATAACCTCGCGCATCCGCTTGCGAGACTCCGCATCGTGCTTTGATTGCCTTTGTTGAAAACGTAGTAGTCAAACTGTACAATGCAACTTATCACTCTCTTGTTATATGCCCAAAAAAGTCTAAGCATTAGAAAAGTAAGAAGATCCAATGAAACAATTCAGCGCCAACATTTGATTAGGGTGCATCTACTTTTGGAAACAAACACTTCGTTTGCTAATTTATCGGAATTTGAATACAATTCCTTCAAATTGAATTTATCAGCAGATAGAGATAAAGCTCCTCTTCCTTAAAGAGTGCTTTATTTGTATTTGTTACCTTTTGTTCAAGAAAAAATAGCTACGAAAGCAATTGTTTACAAAAGTAGATTCGCCCTCGTCTAATATTGGTGCTGAATTATTATTTTACCTGAACCTGTCCGCTCTTATGCATTTTGCAACATATTTCGTTTTCTTGACGCCTTTCTGTCTGGGTTATGGTATTCAATGGTGGTATATGTTAGATTATAAAAATTTTACTCAAACAAATACTCTTTTAAGCAGCTCAAAAGTAATGTGCATTAGGATAGGACAAGAAATGGTCAAGAAATGCTTTTACTGTCGGAAGTACTTACCTTGTATGCAGCTGAAAACGAAGGAAAACTTCGTAACGTTAGTAACGCCTGCTCATGTAATCTTAATGGGGCTGTCACTTCTCCATGCGGAATAATATTCCGTTCGATTATTTCGCAAGGAAAAATGACATTCCACCCATACTTGAGCAGTTGTCAAAATTACTTCGGTAGAAATGGCGAAAATTACTTCAGGTCTTTACTTGTCAGCTGCATACTAGGCTTTACTGTAAAAGTCATTTGATCGTCCTGAAAAGGACGGTGATAATATACCGCGTTGGAAAATTATTCATCCATTAAATATCCGGCATTACTTTGCCTCCCATTCCCCAACCAGACGGACTGTAGCGGGAGAGCAAAGCCTCGTTCGAACCGGCAGCATGAAGCTGCTTGCGAACACTGACACAATTTTTTTTTACTTAATTTGTTTTTTATTTCTATTCTTTGTCTTACCTACTAATTTACAATTTTTAAGTGGTTTAGCCACAGGACTGAAGCGGCTGTCATCCACGAACAATAATCGTGAAGCCGAAAACTTGGTGCTGCGTCAATGACGTCTATATAAGGTCTGGCGCAGTAGCCACAACAATAATAGTGAAATGAGCAAAACTCGCTCATGACACTAATCCCACTGCATTCCTTGCGCACGCTACACAAAAGCTCACAAAGTGCTACGTCATACTATTTATTTTGATTCGTTCGCTCCGTGATTGTTTATTGTATGCGCTATAAAACCTTATTTTTCAACCGATTCCAGTCTACCGATGATGTAAAATTGGATCTATATCGCTACTCGATTGTCAAGTTTGAAAGTTTGTGTGGCAAAAATTCAATTACCTCAGTTAAATTCACTATAAATAATCCATGTTACCTGGAGAAAATGCTTCTGCTCAATAAACGGCATTTGTATCATGATGATTTCAGCATTCATAATTGTTTGCGCCGTCGCGGAAAGTTATTTCGGACACTTTACAAAAACTCTGATTTAATAAAAACACCTTTATTTCGCGAACACTCCGCGACGATTTATTTAGACTGAATTTCTAATTCTCTTTTAGGCTAAGTGACCTTGAACGCACGCACACTACAGCGCCATTTAAAACAATGGAGTGCAAGTAAGGGAAGGTCCATTAATTATGTCACGCAGTAAGGGGGGAGGGGGGGTTTGGGAAAACGTGACGATCCATACAAAAAAAATTGAAGGTCCATACACAATATGTGACCAGGGGGGGGGGGGGTGGTGTTGTAAAAAGTCTTTTTTTTGCGTGACGTAATTAATGGACCTTCCCCAAGAAGGAAAATCTTTTGGAGGAAAACAAACCATCATTCCTCTGCATACGCTAGAAAGGGAAAGGTGATTAAACGTCAAAAAGCCTAGTTGTATACAGCTGACTCGATCGTTAGCGATCGGACGAACAGTAGCTGTGTGAACAAGCAAGAGAGAGAATCTCTCTTGCAGCTGGTGGAGTGTAGGGATGCCTATGCCAAATTATTTTGTCGATATAAATTCTCTACCTCCCTCTAACATAAGCTGGTCGCCATGAAAAAATTATTTCATCTAGCCTATCCTACTCTCGCGATAACGTCAACACAGACACACAAATTTTTATACTGCTGCTGCGATTGTTCTTCGGTTTTGTTTACTGACCCAACTTTCGTTTCGCTGCTGGGTTGGCGACGAAGATGACCTTGGCCTACATTTGCACGGAGAACATCGAAAATGCTGAAAAGCATATAATATATCCCTTTCTACGCTTTATTCCTTTTAAATCACTGCAATGCATAAAAAGTATGCATTGAATCAATATATTTTATGCATTGCAATACATTTTAGATAATTATTAATTTCCGTGCATATTGCGTTACCGGCGTTTTATACTTTAGGCACTTAAGGAGCTTCGACGATTTTGTGCAAATTTAATATTCTTTTGTCTACTGAAAGCGCGTGCATTTTGCGAAGTCCATTACCTTTTGCCTCAACGCTTTCCTTCCCAGAAGGTTTTTAGTAGTTTTGTGATGCAAAAAATGCTCTTTTGGAAGAAGTACTTGAACAATTGTTGTTACGTCGTTGTTGGTAATTGAATTCATTGAAAAACGTTTGTTTTAAACCCAAAAGTATCTCATTGTGTTTCAATAGTTAGTTGAATTCTAAAGAACAAATATGGACGAACCAAATGAGCCGGAGAAATCGCTGAAACGAAAACTGATGATTAAATTGTACATTGACAAACATGAGAACGTCCATAAAGTTGTGGATCACCTGCATTTAGAATTGATGTAACTCTGAATCTGAACTAGATATTGAAAATTTAATCGCATCAGTTTGTATGCTTACTAACTAAATTGCGAGAGAGAGGGATAAAAGATAGGAGAAAATACATGGAGCAGCAATTCACCTTAACAGCACTTCTAACATATCGCAACTATAGAAGTCTACTATCTATGGAACTTTACTATCTGCTCACATTGATTGATAATTTTGCCAAATTTTTCTAATTTTAATTTCAAATATGCATTGTTGTGCAAACATTTGATTTATGCATTGGAATACATATATAAGGCTTGCTTCATTTAGAATTGGAACAAACTTTTGCTCATATTGTGGCGCTCCTGGTGGACGGATTTGGAAGTTCTTGGCGCCCACGTGTCGGGAATTTTGTCAGCATCACTTATGTATTTTTGACATTCCGCAAATCGACTGTACTTTGTAAACAATCAACGTGGAAGCCGAAAGAAGGGAAAAAATTGTGCACAGTTATTTGGAAAATCCATTGTGGTCTGCATCTAGGCTAGCTGAACAGCTGAAATTGCCCAGAAATACCATATGGTGCGTTATCAAACCGTATAAGGAAACATTGACGACGATTCGGTAGCCTCAAGCCAATCGTCGGAGTGGAACTGTCGACCGGAAACTGCGTGGTAAGATTTTGAAGACGATTAAGAAGAATCCCAATCTGTCGGACCGTGATTTGGCCAGAAAATTCGGTGCTGCCCATAGTACCGTGAGGAGAACTCGACTCCGGGAAGGAATCAAGTCGTATCGAGCTAGCAAACAGCCAAATCGGACCATAAAACAGAATAGTGTGGCCAAAATCCGTGCTCGGAAGCTATACGACCAGGATGGACGATGAAACCTATGTCAAGGCTGACTTCGGGCAAATCCCAGGTCAAAAATTTTACTTGGCAACGGCTCGAGGGGATGTTCCAGCCAAATTTAAATTTGTTTTTACCGACAAATTTGCACGAAAATTCAAGATTTGGCAGGGCATTTGCAGCTGTGGCAAAAAAACGAAAGTTTTCGTTACAAATAAGACAATGACGTCGGAACTATACCAAAAAGAGTGTCTCCAAAAACGAATTTTGCCGTTCATTCGATCCCACGACCATCCCGTAATATTTTGGCCAGATTTGGCAAGCTCTCATTACAGCAAAGTCGTTCAAGAATGGTATGCAGAGAAAGGGGTCCAGGTTGTTCCGAAAAACCTTAACCCACCCAACTGCCCCCAGTTCCGCCCTATTAAGAAATACTGGGCAATCATGAAGATGAGACTCAAGGCAAAGGGAAAAGTTGTCAAAGTCATCAATCAGATGAAGACCTGGTGGAATAAGATAACTAAAACGATGGACGAAGAAGGTGTGTGCCGCCTAATGAGCCGTGTTACAGGAAACATTCGAGAATTCCTTCGAAACCGTGACGAATAATTTTATCCGTATTTTTTCTTAAAAGTATGAAGAAAACGCTCCATTTGTATAAAAAAAGATCTTGAATTCAATAATAAGTAACTGAAATACAGGCAATTGTTTTTGTTCCAATTCTATCTGAAGCAAGCTTTATTTATACAAATATGCATTGCAATGCATACACTCAGTAGCAAAAAAAAAGCCGAGCAAAATTTTGTTTGCAAAAAAACTTTATGTTCAACCTCCTGTAACTTTGTCAATTATCAATATTTTTGGCTGAAAATTTAACAACATTATAAACAATGTATAAACCTTATGTGATCAAAATTTCATGTTGATAAAATTTATGAATTTGAAGTTATCATAACATATGTGAAAAAAGTCATTTTTGGACAAAGCAATTTCAAAAATCCGTATTTCTGTGCAAAAATTAGGTAGCATCTTAAAAATTTCTACATAGCTTACAAACGTACAGAAAATAATGTGGACAAAATTTAAACTATTTCCATCGAGTGGTTTGGACTACAGCTGGCGTCAAAGTTGACGCACCAACATGAGCATTTCCCTTTTTCACCCGATACTGACCTTGCTGAAATATCGGTGCAGAAAAAAGCCGAGGTGAATTTTATTAATAAGACTGTATAACACTGTATACGTAATTTTTACAAACCAATTCATACTGAATCCCATATTTTCAAAGTTCTTCGTGGCTTACACTAGTTATTTGGGATATTTCTCGCGTAACAAATCATGTGTATTAATAAGATGAATTCACCTCGGCTTTATTTTGCACCGTTGTTTCAGCAAGGTCAGTATCGGGTGAAAAAGGGAAATGCTCATGTTGGTGCGTCAACTTTGACGCCAGTTGTAGTCCAAATCGCCTTATGGAAATAGTTTAAATTTTGTCCATATTATTTTCTGTACTTGTTTAAGCTATGAAATTTTTTTTAATATGCTACTTACATTTTTCACAGAACTACGGATTTTTTAAATTGCTTTGTCCAAAAATGACTTTTTTCACATATGTTATCATAACTCCAAATTCATAAATTTTATTAATATGAAATTTTGGTCACATAAGGTCTATACATTGGTTTTCAAATTGTCAAATTTTCAGCCAAAAATATTGATTATTGACAAAGTAACAGAAAGTTGAACAACGCGGTTTTTGGAAGCAAAATTTAGCTCGGCTTTTTTTTTGCTACTGAGTGTATATTCAAAGTAAGCATTGGAATGCATAAATTTGATGAATACATTGGAATGCATATATTTGATTTATTCTTATCAATGCATAAACTTGGTTTATTCATTCTAATGACTAGATAGATCGAATATGGTTTTAGCATAGAATTTATGCTGTATAGTATATTTGTTTTTCTCCGTGTGGATCAGCTGTTGTGCTCTGCTGTTGTATTCTGCTGCTGTGTATGATGTGTGGGGGTTGTGGGTTTTACGCTCGATGCCTTTGTTACTCCGATACTGTTATTATTTTGATGCTGTTGTAGGTGCTGGGACTTATGTTGAATTGCCGAAAGATCAGCTGTGCGGCTCCAATTATTGCAGGCGCAACTTCAATTGCTGGAACAGCATATCGTACATGCCGGTTGGCCTCGATGATTTATTGCTGGTGAGTAGTAACTGACGATTGTATGGTTCGATGTCTGGCTGTTGGATACTTGCAGGTTTCGATAGTTCTCGATGGTGGTGCATTGCAATGTCGCTGGAAGAGATGAGAGGGTGCTTTTTTTTATCTTTTTGATCACACTAAAAATTAACTTGCCTGGAGCGGAGGCCTCCGTGGCCTCCGCGGGTGCCGGGTGACACCGATGACCATCTCGTGGTCCGGAATTGCGATGCTACGATGACGTTGAAGGTTACGGATGCTTAAACGATGCTGCGGTTGCTCGATTTGGACGCTAGATAAACTGGTCATGCTTCCTGACGCACACTCGCAGTGTATCGAGGATCAATTGCGCACTTCTCCTCTTGATGAAATTGATGCAGGTTATCTCAAACGATCAAACGTAGATCCCAATGAAAAACTATACCGACGGGGCGCCGAAGCGCTGGCGTTAAACGCCGCTGAGTACTTTTCATGCGTAACAAATTGACATATCACGCAACCATGGACCACCACCGAAACAATACCGACCTCAACTAACAGGGAAGCAAGCGTAAGATGCTGATTAACGAGACGGTTCTGCTTGGATCAGAACCAAGGGCAAATCGTGGCTGGGAAAAGATGAGCGGGTTAATTTTTACGAAATATACAAAATACAAATAACTTAACTGGAGTGCGGAGGCCTTTCGACCTCCGCCGTTGGAGGAGTCCTAGTTCTCCCCGTTGGATAGAATTATATTGTCTCGAATCGGTAGTACGCAGATCTTCGAGATCGCTCTACGATAACTACCACTCTTTGTTTGACGGTCACGACTCGTACGTTTCCGTCCTCGCCCACGTTTTCCTCAGTTATACGCCCTAGTTGCCATGCCAAAGGAGGCTGGTTTCTTCTTTCAGAATCGCCATTGTTCCGACAGTAATGTTATTCCGTATCACAGTTCATTTTGTCCGGTTGTTGAGGTCCGACGGATAGAGATTGGACCATTTCTTCCTCATCTGCTGGGTGAATCTTTGGGACTTGTGGTAAGCTGCCAAACGGTTCTCGGGAATGCCGTCCAGGTTCTGGTATTGTCGTTAAGGGACGCTGAACCAAAAAATGAGCTGGAGTCAACGCCTCATAATCGTCCGGATCGTTGCTAAGCGGCGTAAGCGGTCTCGAATTTAAAATTGCTTCCATCTGTGTCACAATTGTCTGCATCTTGTCGTACAAAAAAGTCTGATTGCCAATCGTTCTCTTGAAAAGCAGTTTGAACGACTTAACTGCCGACTCCCAAAGTCCACCAAAGTCTGGCGAACGCGCCGGAATGAAGTGAAACTAGATCTGGTCTTCCGCAGAACTCCTAACGGTGGACCCCTGGAACAGTTGATCATTGAACAGTCGATGCAATTCTTCTAGCTTTCGTCTCGCGCCAACGAAGTTCCGTCCATTATCGCACATGATGATCTCCGGTTTGCCACGCCGAGACGAAAATCACTTCAAGGTAGCGATGAACCCTTGAGTAGAGATGTCTGATGCTAGCTCCAAGTAAACAGCCTTGGTCATTAGACAGACGTAGACGGCAACGAAAATTTTCACCGGGCGATTACGACGATACGGATATGCGATTTGGAATGGACCGCAATAGTCAACTCCTACACGCCGGAATGGAAAACATGGAGTGGCTCTCTCGGGAGGCAGATTCGCCATCAGCTGGTCTTGAATTTTAGGTTTTACCCTGAAGCAACGTACACACTCGTGAATGATTTTCCTGACGATACTCCGAACGTTGGTGGGCCAGAAGCATTCTCGAATGGATGAAATCATGAGCTGCTGACCACCGTGCAGCAACTTCAGATGGTAGTGTGTAATGACCATGTGTGTAAACGGATGCCGGTGATCGAGAATGTATGAGTGCTTTTGACGAGTCGCAATGCAAGCGTGACGAAGTCGGCCGCCAACGCAGAGTATCCCATCTTGTAGCTCTGGGTGCAACGAAGAAATTTTCGACGATTCTATTTCATGCGGGAAACTTTGGCGCTGGGATATGCGAATCAACATCTTTAATGCTTCTTCCAATTCAATCGTAGTTAGCTGACCATATCGACGACAGTTACGGTTTGATGATTTCGAGATGTGACAGAATCTGTTCATCCAAGCGATGAGACGTACGAGATCCATGTACAATGATTTCAGTTCAAAGATCTCGTCAGGACAACTCGATGGAAGAACTGCACATACGCTCGTGACTTCTAAATCCACGAGATCAAAGTCATCCTCACAAACTTGAGTGGACGACGGTCAGTTGTGTTCATCTGACCAAAGCCAGTATTGACCATTGAACCAGATTGGCTCGTACTATAATTGCGCTGGGAACATTCCGCGTGAAATGACGTCTGCGATTCTCTAAACCTGCCACGTGATTTCAAGTGCCGTGCCTAGTAATGTGCTGGATCTCCGAAACTCTGTTAGCAACAAACTGCTTCCATCTTGACGGGGACGAGGCCAGCCAACATTTGGCGATTGTGGAATCCGTCCAGAAGAAACAATTTACTTCAATTCCTAGGCTGATCGTGATTTTTTCATAAAGGTGGGCTAGCAACACAGCCGCTGACAATTCTAACCGTGGAATGGAGAGCTGTTTGTTTCCTTTCTTCAAATTGTCTAGAGGTGCCACTCGAGACTTCACCGTCAACAGCTTCACACACACCTCCCCCGTTTCGGAGATCGTTCGGACGTAGAAACAGGCTCCGTATGCCCTTGTAGATGCATAACAGGAACCATGCAGCTGCGTAGTAATGGTGTGACTGCCGGTTCCCACCCACCGAGGAATGGTAAGATTATCTACACGGAGAAAAACAAATATACTTCAAAGCATAAATTCTATGCTAAACCCATATTCGATCTATCCAGTCATTGGAATGAATAAACAAAGTTTATACATTGATAAAAATACATCAAATATATTCATTTCTATGCATTTAACAATTGTTCACTTTTCGGAGTTTTTGTAGCTTAAACACGCTTTTGTGGTGTAGCGATTGTTTTGACGCTCAAACTATAATTTTAATTTCATTAGTTTAAGGAAAATAGGTTAAGTAGAATACCTTACAATTTAGTCTCCAACTAATCCAAAGGGTGAACAACTTTTTATTTTTATTGTAGGCTTAAGTAGAATCTGGAAATTATTTAATTAAAGTAAGTTGAAAAAGATAAAAGATCAAATCCCTTACAGAAATAGCTATCGTGGATTATCAATTCACTTCTCACGATCTGTTAACTATAGTCAATTATACGTTTGTGTTATATGACGTTCGCACTGTCAGTCATCCTTATCGTTTGTGAGGGTCAAATTCATAGCGTTGATGAGCGTAGTGGCTCACTTGTAAAACGAGGGGCTTGCACGCAACATCCTCCTCCTCATGTCACCTTTGCTTCAGCTTTGGCGTCATCTTCTGGATCCACGTCTAGCAGTGCAAGCTTGACGACAGGCCTCCGTAGTACACCTGCTGAAGTCGTCACCTCAGCTTGTCGAACTGTACCATCCTTTCCAGGATATGTGCGCACTACCCGACCTCTCAACCACCTATTTCTGACCTTCTGATCTACAATGACTACCAACTCACCCTCTTTAATCGGCCGGACATTCAGGAACCACTTTGTTCTTCTCGTGATGGTCGGCAGGTATTCGGTAATCCAACGACGCCAAATGTTGTCCAACGTGTGCTGCAGCATATTCCAGCTGCTCCTCAGTGACTCTGCTTCGCTAATTGGATCCTTTACAGGTTGACGAACGCCTGTTGAACTTAACAGCAGGAAATGATTCGGGGTGATCGCTTCCTGGTCTGATGTTTCCAGAGAAACAAAGGTTAACGGCCGAGAATTGATCATTTTCTCAGCTTCGGTGAAGAGCGTCGCTAGCGATTCATCATCCAGCTTACGTTCTGAAGGAATTGCTCCAAGAGCTGATTTTACAGACCGTACCATCCGCTCCCAGCAGCCGCCCATGTGTGGTGCTGAGGGTGGGTTGAATCTCCACTGCGTGTAACTGTCCGTGAAAGTACTACTAAGCTCCGCATTTATAGCTTCCGTTTCCTTGACCAACTCTCGACTGACTCCGAGAAAATTGGTTCCATTATCGGAATAAATCTCTTGCGGAGCTCCACGCCGTGCGATGAACCTACGCATGGCCTTTTTACAAGAATCGGCTGTCAGGCTGCTAGCTACTTCAAGGTGAATCGCTCTAATAGTCAAGCACGTAAACACTACTCCCCAACGTTTAGCTACGCTTCGTCCAATCTTCACTAAGTACGGCCCGAAATAATCGATTCCAACAAAGGTGAAGGCGCGAACATTCGGAGTCAATCTTATTGTAGGCAGCGGTCCCATCTTCGGTGTAACTGGAATAGATTTGTATATTCGGCACCACATACATCTAGTCTTAATCCTCCGCAAACGTGTCCTCAACTGGGATATGTAAAATCTTTGGCGAACTTCGTTTACCACTGTCTCATTATTTGCATGACTTAATTCACGATGATACCAGTTCAGAAGAAGCTCTGTAACTCGATGTTCGCGTGGTAGTATTATCGGGTATCTTGTGTCGAACGGCAAATATGCTGCTGCTCCGATCCGACTATCTACACGAAGGATTTCGTTGTCATCCATCATCGGTGGCAGCTTTGCTAGTTTACTCGAATGTTCCAGCAACCTCTCGGTGGTTCCAGGTTCCATATTACGCTTCATGATAGTAATCTCATCCGGATAGGCATCGGACTGCGCTAGCTTCCACAAAGTGCATTCCGCTTTCTGCAACTCTTCTCGGCTCAACTCTCTAGCTGTATTTCGAACAATACCTTTGGAAACTCGACGAAGGTTGTCGATGAACGTACGCAACGCATCGTTTCAAACGCTCAAATTTGGAAAATCGTTCGAATTCGACTATTGTTCTCACGATGAGATGTGGACAGACTACAGCAGGTCGAAGTTCCTCGGTTGTTTCTTCTACGTTTTCATCCAACCACTCGCCGGTTTGGTCATAAAGAAATGCAGGTCCTCGATACCAGCGGCTGTCTGTATCTGTCGATGGGCCTTTACCCCACTTTGTAGCTTCGTCAGCGACGTTGGTTCTTGTTCCAATCCATCTCCATTCATCCACCGTTGATAAACTTAAGATTTCATTCACTCTGAAGGCAACAAATTGACGGTAGCGACATGAGTCGGATTTTATCCATGCTATTGTCGTCGTGGAATCACTCCAGAAGACAGTACGAGCGATTTTCACCGAATGATGATCTTCGATCGTTTTCCTCAAACGAGCTCCTATCAAAGCAGCCATCAGCTCCAGACGTGGCATCGACAGTGCTTGGAGAGGTGCTACTTTAGTCTTCGATGACACTAGAGAACATCGAACTTCTCCTCTCTCGACAATTTGGAAGTACGCGACAGCAGCAAACGCCTGCTCGCTCGCATCTACGAAGATGTGTAGTTGGAGTGAGTTGTAGCTGACTGGATCATACCCAGGAAAGTAACAACGGTTGATCTTTACTTTGGTCATCTTTCGTAGTACCTTCAACCATTGGTTCCAACGACTAAATATCTCAGGTGAAATCTTTTCGTCCCAGCCAATTTTTTCTCTCCAGGTATCTTGAACGAGTACACGGTGTTCAATAAGTTCGAAAACAAGTTTTCATCATTGCGTAGGTATGCGCCATGTACATATTCTGCATTGGTATTGGTGTCAGCTTTAGCTTCATTCATACGCTACCGAATGTGCGCGGTGTTGACATTCTGTTAGTTGTTGTTCGTTTGTTACGCGCGATGAAAGAGTATCGGGACTTCGTAATTAAGCGTTTTTTGAACGGTGAGCGACCCGGCGATATATTCCGGCTGCTGAAATCGCATGGGGTCAAGCGGAACTTTGTCTACACGACCATCAGGCGATACCGGGAGACGTCCTCGACCAATG
This sequence comes from Aedes japonicus, assembly GCA_034211315.2. NCBI lineage: Eukaryota > Metazoa > Arthropoda > Insecta > Diptera > Culicidae > Aedes > Aedes japonicus. The sequence continues at coordinate 22,143 of JASCZW010004314.1, read as the reverse complement.
ACCGTGCGAGATCCGGTCGGCCGCGTTCAGCGAGGACGCCACGGGTCAACAAGATCGTGAGGGAGCGAATTCGGCGCAAAAAGAACCGCTCAATCCGGAAAACGGCTGCAGATCTCAACGTTTCCATTGGAACCGCTCACACCATACTCACCAAGGACCTTGGTTTCAGGCCTGACAAAACACGTAAGGTCCATGGCGTTTCGGAGGCTACCAGCAAAAAGCGGTTGGATCGAGCTAAGAGGATCCTCTCTCGGCACGCTGGTCAGGAGTTTGTTTTTTCGGACGAGAAACTGTTCGTGCTGCAGCAGCCGCACAATGTGCAAAATGACCGGGTGTGGGCGCCATCGAGAGACAGCATTCCTGAATCCAATATAAACATCCCTCGGTTCCAAAGTGCCGCGTCGGTGATGGTTTGGGGGCAGTATGCAAACGTGGTAAGCTACCCTTGGTGTTTATTGAAAAAACGTCAAAATCAACGCGGCGTACTACAAAACTGAGGTTTTGGAAAAGGTTGTTGCCCCCAGTCTCCGAAGCCTCTACGGCGATGAGCACTACGTGTTCCAGCAGGACGATGCACCAGCCCATACGGCAAATGTGGTTCAAGCCTGGTGTCGGGACAATTTAACCGACTTTCTGGACAAAACTTTGTGGCCTCCCAGCTCCCCGGACTTGAATCCTCTCGACTTTTTTGTTTGGTCCTATATGATGGCGAAGCTGAACGAATACAAGGTCAGCACTTTGGATCATTTCAAGACGGTAATTCTCAAAATCTGGGACGAAATGCCCATGCAGTCCGTGCGTGCCGCCTGCGACGCGTTCGAGAAACGTTTGGAGCTCGTTAAGGAGTACAAAAGGGGGGTCATTCCAAGAGAAATGTTGTAAACGTTCCTTGTAAACATAGCTTTCAATAACATAAATCCAAAAAATAAAAAAACATGTTTTCATTTTTTTAACAAATTTTGAAAGTGTATCCGAACTTAATGAACACCGTGTACTTTCCCATGGATGACAAAGGCTGAAACCAATCCAAGAGGATCATAGAGGCTCATTACCACGCTCAGCAACTCTCGCTTGCTCGGGATAACATCACCATCTATTATTTGTCGAAGCTCTTCGCGTAAGCAGAGATCGAAAGAGAATGCGTCGTCTACCGGTGACCAGATCATTCCTAGCAGTCGTTCTAACTTGCAATCTTTACCCACTGCAAACCGCTTAACCGCAGCAGGATTGGCTTGTCCAATTTTCTCCAGAACTTCTGGCCTATTCGACATCCAGTTTCGGATGAAGAAATCGGCTTTTCCGTGTACCGTTGAAACCTCCTGTGCTATTTGAACCGCTTCTTCGATCGTATCAACACTATCCAGATAGTCGTCAACGTAATGCTTATTTTTTATTGCCGACGCAGCTTTCGGGTATAGTTCTTCGTATTCTGTTGCGTTGAGGTTTTTTACGAACTGCGATTGAACTGGAGAGCAGGTTGCCCCAAAAATAGCTACGTCGGTAACCATAATCTTGATAGGATTATCTGGAAAATCCCTCCACAAGAACAATAAAGCACTGCGGTCGACAAGACGTATAAGAATCTGCAGGAACATCTCCATGATATCTGCCGATATTGCTACTTCACGCTCGCGGAACTGAAACAGAACAGCCAACAACGAAGTCAGAAGATCCGGGCCTTTTAATAGGTGATCGTTCAATGAAACGCCCTCTACCTTTGCCGCCGCATCCCATATGAGACGAACCTTACCGGGTTTGTTCGGATTCACCACAATCCCTAATGGCAAGTACCATGTACGTCGCGGGTCGAAATTTCACGCTTCTTATCCTTTAAACTGGAACTCTGCAATCTGTTTACGGACAGTTTCATACAATGTTGGATTCTTTTGAAGCCGCTTCTCTAGGCATTTCAAACGGTTTTCCGCCATATGCCAGCTGTCCGGTAACTCAATGTAGTCGTGTTTCCATAATAATCCCGTTTCAAACTTTCCGCTCTCATTCCTTATTGTAGTCTCTTCCAAAATCTTTCGTGCTCGCTTTTCTTCAGCACCTTCCAAGTTCGGTGTTATCGCAATTCCGAGGCTTTCCAGCGAGAAAAACTCTCGAACGTATTCGTGTAGATCGACGGCCGTAGTTTGAGCACAAATATGCATCTGCCGATGTTGCAACTTATCTCCCCCTCGTATACTGCCGTAAACTGCCCATCCAATACGAGTCTTTGATGCTATAGGCTCTTGTGCCCGACCTTCCCGCAGTTTCAGAGTTGAGAGGAGATGCGAATTATTGAGTCCGATCAATATACCTGGAGTAGCCGATTTGAAGCTCTGCACAGGCAATTTCCTCAGATGTTTATAGTGATCTGTCATTTCGTTGAAATTCAGCGATTGTGTGGGTAGTCCTAGTCCATTCACAGTGAACGCATCTCCGAGTTTAAAACGCTTGCTGCTGCTTTGAGCAGAAATCTCCATCTGTACTACCCGGGCGTCCGATACCGTCTTATTGATGCCACTCGTCCACTGGATGCAAAGTGATTCCCTTTGTCCGTCCAAACCTAGGGTATCAGCGACTGTGCGATCCACTAAAGTAACTGATGACCCATCATTAAGAAATGCAAGCGTATTGACCTCGCCGTATTTTCCATACAGAGTGACAGGAAGAACTCGGAAGAGTGTGAGTGGAGTAGATTTCTGATGAATCGTTACTGTAGCATTTGTCGTTGATTCGGTTTTGCTTGAATTCGCGGATGGCTCGTAGTGCAGCAGATGATGATGTAATTTCTGGCAGCCGTTGACTCCGCATGCATTCCCTTTGCATGGCCAACGAAGGTGTGGTTTCAGGCATCTTCGACAAAGTTTGTACTCCTTCACAATACCCCAACGATTATCAAGAGTGAGCCCCTTGAACTTTGAGCACTCATCAAGTTGGTGATTTTGCTCGTTACACGTTGGACATTTCTTGGCTTCTTCTGTTTTCTTACCACTAGCGCTCATGAACCGCTCCTTCTTTTCATCATATCCATCACCATTTTTAGTCTTAGATGTTGATTCATCTTGCTTCGTTGTCGTGTGCGCATTCACGTAGGCTTTCTCCTTTGATTTAGTCCGGTCATCTTTTGAATCCTTTTGCTGTATACAGGAAAGCGTAACGCTGCTGGTTGCGGATGTCACGCGTGCCATATACTCACTAAAGATGTTGAGGTCTATGACTGGAAACTGTTGCTGATACATCGCTCAGTTGAATTTAACGTTCGCTGGCAACTTATCCACCAGCTCTTGTAATAAGGTGGGGTTAGATAGATGCCAGTTAAGCCCAACCGCTTTCAGATGGCCACACAAATTCTGCACTGCCAAGCCGAAATTCACCAGTGTTTCCAGCTTGTCCGCCTTTGGTGGAGGAGTAGCTCTAATCTTCGTAACCATAGTATGAACGATTTGCTCAGGGCGCCCGAACAAAGTTTGCAATGTTGACATCACCTGCGGAACCGTGGATGGATGCAACAGAAAACTGCTCACTGCATCTTTGGCAGCTCCCCTCAAAGAACGTTGAAGCCGAAGAAGATTCTCGGAGTTGGTGTATCCACAGGCATCTGATGAGTGTCGATAGCTGCTCATAAATAGCGGCCAGTCTATGGGATCCCCTGCGAAGATAGGCAATTCTTTCGAAAGTATTTGCCTTGCAGCCAACTGTAGCTTTGTTGGAAGAGTAACTCCAGGTTGAATACCGCTACATGGTGGAGCAGGAAAATAATCCCCTGCATTTGAAAGTATGGTAACATTGCACTCCTCGCTAGTTTTGGAACTGTACCAGTGCGTGACACGATAGGATGTGGCTCATCCAGGATATTCCGAAGTGATGGAAGGTTCACCAGCGATATAATGTCTCCTCCAACTGCTCCTTCGAGTTTGTTTTCGAGCGTGATGCTACCGGTCGTATTGTCGGTTTCATCGAGTTTAACACGCTCGCTTTCGACAGGAAAACGTCCCAAAGCCTCGCATAAAATGGGAGTGGAAGTACGTTGCTTCGCTGGAGCTTCAGCCACATTTTCTGGTGTACGATGAGTTGGTACAATTGGTGTGACCATATCTTCAACAACTCCCTGACCAACATGGCTGGTTGGTTGCACCTGATTGACGACCCAATCTTCTAGCCGTTTCGCGGCTAATCGGCTGGATTTATCACTCCTGAGACTTCTCTCGTCTTCCTCGTCTTGTTGGATGAGTAGATCGCGCTTCTTAGCAAGATACTGCCTATCGCGTTCGGTTTTCTCCCTTGCAGCCCTTTCGTTTATCTGCCGTTCTCGTTCTAGCTGTTCTCGTTGAGCTTCTTCCTGCATTCTTCTCTCTTCTTCCAGCAATTCCAACTCGCGAGCCAATCTAGCTCTCCGTATGCTCAAAGTGCTCGATCGTCCAGTAACAGAGATCGATGCTGGCACAGTTACTACAAGGTTATGTTGGATGCATGAATCACACGTAAACAAATCTGTTGGCATTTCCTCACTGTTCATTTCGGCACATGTGAGGTGATACCACTTTGTACACTTTTTGCACAGCACCCGATAGCGTTCGGCATTGTTTGGGCGTTCACAACGGGGACACTCTTTCGCTTCTCCATTATCAGCATCAACCACTGACGTCACACGTCTAGTCGGTGAAATAGCGAGTTCACTACGAACAATTGACGCCTCTCTTGCATTGTTCAATGTTGGAACTGTGGTATTGCCTTGTACGACGCCATGACTCCACCGCTCAGCTGCAGCTGCTGCCTTTTCATCGGCTTTCATTCGGCATTGGGCACGCGTCCTCCGGCTCATTTCTGGGTTAAATTTTTGAGTTTGTTCACTTTTCGGAGTTTTTGTAGCTTAAACACGCTTTTGTGGTGTAGCGATTGTTTTGACGCTCAAACTATAATTTTAATTTCATTAGTTTAAGGAAAATAGGTTAAGTAGAATACCTTACAATTTAGTCTCCAACTAATCCAAAGGGTGAACAACTTTTTATTTTTAGTGTAGGCTTAAGTAGAATCTGGAAATTATTTAATTAAAGTAAGTTGAAAAAGATAAAAGATCAAATCCCTTACAGAAATAGCTATCGTGGATTATCAATTCACTTCTCACGATCTGTTAACTATAGTCAATTATACGTTTGTGTTATATGACGTTCGCACTGTCAGTCATCCTTATCGTTTGTGAGGGTCAAATTCATAGCGTTGATGAGCGTAGTGGCTCACTTGTAAAACGGGGGCTTGCACGCAACAACAATTTTATGCATTGTAATGCATATTTTAAATATATACATTGTGATGCATATTTGTATAAATTTGCATTGCAATGCATATTTATATAAATATATGCCGTCCAATTCATAAATTCAATAAATATATAAATTCAAAAATTCATTATAAAATATGGTTGATGCACTTCGGATGTACAAAAAGGATTTCTTCCCCAACAATCTGCTTCTCACTGAACTGTGATGTGCGAGCTTCAAAGCCTCACCGAACTGCAGCGTTTTTTGCCGCCACCGCAGCGAAATCGCGGCGAAAAAATCGCCGCGGTGAGATAACATGGCGGCTTATGGGAACGCACAAACCAAAGCGATTGAAAAACGCAGTTTGATATAAGTCCAGTCTGATCGAAAATTCCTTCGTCATCAGACAATGCTGGGAACACGAGTCCAGCAGCGCTCGTGCCAGCATATAATTTCCGTGACGATCCTTGATGTTGACAAGGGCGGTTGAAAGTAGTATGTTCTGTGTAGATGTGATTGGGAGTGCGACGTGTGTCTGACTTGTGACTGTGGATAAATTTGTGGCTTGTGATGAAGTGCCTTGTCCTGGCGATGTGGCTAGTGTAGCGGTATTAGTGTTCTGTGTCTGTTGGTTCGGGTTTGATGGCTTGGGTTGCGGCTGTCGTCGGTTCGGTGACGGAGGATTTGAATGTGAATGTTGAACAGCCCAAGTAGCACACTACGATCATTATTAGTTGTAATAACTTAATTATGACTAAGCAAGTCATATGTATGTTATCTCAACCGAATGGCAGCAAGTGTGCTACTAGGGAGAGGATCTAGCAGGCGCACCATGTGACAAAGTGTGAAGTTTCTGTTGACAGTGACAACAAGCACCCTTCTCGCAATTCCGTGCAGGGTTCAAACAATTCCAGCACAATTTCGCCATGAAGACAGCATCGTGTCGTTGTGGAACTTGCAAACGTTGAAAATTGCCACAAACAAACGGAGAATGCCACGGTTCGTTGCAGAAGTGACACTTACTAGGCGATTTCATGCCGGTATGGCACACAGATGACTTCAACGGACGTTCAGAATAGCTGGACCTTATTGGTGCAACGGGTTAGAGGACCATGTACGCCAGGATCGTACTCCATCCACCAGTTTGTTCGCCTATCTTCTGGAGCATCTGAACATTCTTCTCGAATCCACCAATGAGGCTGCTTACCCCATCGTAGCTTTCCCGCTTCAAACTCTCGACAGCAAATAGTGAATCCAAATGAGCCTTCACTATCAACTTTCGGTTTTCGTAGCTTTCGGCATAGTTCACCGACGAGAGTTCCACGGCCTTGATTTCTTGAAGGACTTCTCCAGAAAGAGCGGACTTCAGATAACTGAACTGGTCGATGTCGGTTAGCAGTTTATTGTCGCGAATGAGGCTGCGAAAACCATCCCGAATTGTGATCCATTCCTTGATGTTCCTGTAGGGTCGCGCCCCTCGACGCTCGCCATACCTGTCGATGTTAACCTTGTGAAAGAGAAAGAGAAAGAGAGTGTGAGAGTAGAAGACAACGACAAGACAGATAGGCTAGATCGGTCGAAGAGAGCGGACGCGATAGCGAACGGTGGTTATAAGGAAGTAAATTAATAAAGGTGATTAAACAGATCAAACGATTATGTGTGTTTAACTTATTGGAAAAGGACATCCCAACAACCTGGCGACAAGGATTACAAGGTATGGATTTCCTGGTAGTAATATTTAGGGAAAATTGTATACAGAACGAAAAAAAACGGATCGCAGGAAAAAAAAAAAAGATGGCGGTCGAAAATAGCATTCTTTGAAAACTAAGATCTCGCATTCAAGAGCGGAGACGGTGTTATTTCTGAGATCGATCGGATGGATGGCACAAACTTTACAAAATGGTAGGCGTGTTTGCATATTTTTCCCTACTTACTAATTTTTTAGCTAGTTCTGGGCCGCGAAAGTATTTTTCGTGTGGGGTGATTGCCCCAAGGCTGTTCTTGCTTTGATACCATCGAAGAAATCTAGGGTTTTTTTCATTAGGGCGAATCTAAAATTGAGAGATTCTCTCCGGGCTCGCTCTCTTTCATTCATAAACCAATCACCTTTACCTTTTTCACTCTTCTATTTGTATGCTAGCCAGCACTGTTGTGTTTCGATCTGTACTGAAGAATGCCTCGTAAGTTTTATAATGGCGCTGTAATGAATGAAAGAGAGCGAGCCCGGAGAGAATCTCTCAATTGTAGATACGCCCCAATGAAAAAAAAACCCTAGAAATAATTTGGTGTGTTAGTGCTGGTGTAATATGTTCTTTTCTGCTTTTATTAATTATGATCGTTTTGGTGTCTGAGTGGGAATGAAAATGAGCGGTGTATTTATTTTTGCCGATGAGAAAAAGGAAGACAAGCAAAGGTAGAGTAGTGCGTCGGTTCGTGAGAGGGGTGACTGAGATCTTCACTCTACAGTCAACAAATTTTCCATGGTAAGTCGATATTGTACTTTATAAATTCCACAGGGCTGAAGCGGCTGTCATCCACGAACAACAATCGTGAAGCCGAAAATTTGGTGCTGCGTGTGGTGCTAATTTGACAACTCGGATTTCTTGAAGGCTGTAGGCAGCAAACACAATATACGCGGTGGAAGTTGGCATAATTTTCGTTAATTTGATTCGAGAGTAAAGTCTTCCGTGTTGTACTTAGTGCAGTGATTATCACAACGATAGTATTTTTTCATTGTTTATGAGCCAGGTATAATAATGTTTTATCTACATTACTGATACTAGTAGGTTGATAGTAGAAATATTATAAGAAATTATAATCCACTGTGAACCGAGCTTAAAATGTTCAAATTGTCACTAGCGCCACACCAAAAGTAGCAGGCTTCAAGAACTAACGCCTGCTTCAGTCCTCTGATAAATTCGGGTTTATGCAATAAATAAAAAAAAAGCAGATCATCAATGTGTTATTCTTTCGTCATTTGATTTTCAAATGAATGTTATGGATTGCTATACAAGACCAGCTGATCTTTTCATTTATCTTGCATTACATTTTGACAGGAGACGGTGACTGTACATGTGAAAGAAACATTATTATTGTAGTTTGTAAAATATCTCATTGGGGATCCGAATGGATTTGGTTTTAGTCATAATCGACAGGAATTTTCATGGGTTGGTGAACTATAAACGATTAAATATCAACGATTATTAAAGTTTATTTACATTCGATGAGAAATGTTGAGCCGCATTCAATTGTGTGTTCATATAACTATGAGGGAAATTCGAAAAAGATGATTTACTATTTATTCCACAAGAATTCAATACATGGAATTGAAGAAAGATGTATTGCTTGTATGAGGTGTTGCCAGGTGCGAACAAGCAAGGAAGGAAGAATGGTTTTAATGTGAGATACTTTAACAAAACAAAAAAAAAATCCTTGTGCATTAGAAGAGTGGATGTTATTTTTTCTTTTTCAGTACCAGTAGCGTACAAGATTTCTTATGGGAAAATGTACCAGTAGCGTACTGGAGTTGTACAAGCGGCGTATAAGCTTTGTTTCGAAAATGTACCAGTAGCGTACAAAGAAAGAGAGGACTTGAATAAATGTACCAGTAGCGTATATAAGTAGGCTTGGTAATATAATCAGTAGTGTACGGGAGTTGAGGAAATGTACCAGTAGCGTACAGAAGATGGGAGGTTGAAAATGTGTACCAGTAGCGTACAATGGTAGTCCGAAAAAAACAGTTGCATACATAAGAGGAGTAAAGTTTAAGAGATGTACCAGTAGCGTACAAGAGTAGTTGAGAAATGTACCGGTAGCGTACAGGAATTTTTGATGGAATGTGCCAGCAGCGTTCAATGATAGTTTGGGATTATGTATCAGTAACAAATAATAATAAAAAAATTAAGGGAAGAATTACCAGTAGAGCGTCGTTCGTTTATTGTAACATATTAACATTGCTGTTAGCAAAGTCGTTCGCCAAGTGCAACGTATTACAAATTCAAACAATTATCAATGCGATACTAAAGTTCATCCAAGTGTATTTGACAATCAATTGGTTTTTAATTGCAACAGGTTGGAATTAGCTAATTAATTATGAATTTAGTCTCTCTTTGGTGAAGTATATAAAAGTTTGTTCGGATAGCGTTATAAAAAAATACGTATATTATTTTGGTTGAAGTGATATTAAGTTCGAAATTTGCTGCCTCCATCCGATACGATATATATTTTTAAATTTGCAGTAAATACAAATGAACAAATTTCTCATCAATTAGTATATAGAGAATTTAAGTCCATCAATTAGTATATAGATAATTTACGAGACGGGTTTGGGCGTTTTATTTACAGATGGAGGAGGCACGTCAAATATCACGTTTTCGATGTGGGTCGATCGAAAAACAGAAGTTATCTCAGGAATGGGATACTTGGAAAGGTTCCTTAGAGAGTTATTTTGAGGCGTATGGAATAACGGATCAGAGAATGATGAAAGCTAAACTATTACATCTTGGTGGTGTTGAACTGCAGCGAGTATTTCGCAGTTTGCCGGGCCACGATAAGGTACCGCTAGTGGCCGTAGATCCACGAGTGTACGATTTGGCTATCGAGCTCTTGGATGGATATTTGCAAGCAGGACGTCAATATGTGATTGAAAGTTACGACAAATCAAACAACAAGAAGGTGAAAAGTTTTCACATTTTGTTCTGAGGCTTCGTCAGCAAGCAAAAAATTGTGGATTTGAGAAACAGTCGAGCGAAGTCAGCGAGATACTGAAGGAAATATACTTGATAGATGTAGTGGTTGAAAACTGTCGGTCAGATGATTTTAGAAGGAGTATTTTGAAGAAGGACCGTTCGCTAAGTGAGATAGAGGAGATCGCTGCAAGTATTGAAGACACAGATTTGCAAATGTTAAGCTTGAAGGGACCATCATCCGCTGTGCAAGAGCGTGCCGCTTATGAGATTGGTAATGTGCGACATGTGAAGAGATCACAACTATCCACAGGTTATAGAGGAAGAGAGGATAAGAGCAGCACATTGAGCAGAAAACCAAGAGAACTAACGGGTTTTGATAATCCTGCAAGCAAAACGGTCAATCTTGCTTTGCGTGTGGTCAACAAGGCCACTTTGCTAAATCTGTCGGTTGCCCAGCACGAGGTCGGACTTGTCGCCGATATCAACAGCTGGGGCATTTCGAAATAACCTGTCGTAAACGGAAGTCTGACATGAAAATGATTACTAGGCCTAAAAGGGTTTACAATGTGGAAAATTCAACAAAGAAGGAGACTGATTCATGTACTTCCACTTCGCAGAATGATCAAAAGGAAGAGAAAATCTACTATGCATTCTATGGAGGAAATCAAACAAACGTCTTGCCGGGGCTCATTGGCGGCGTGTCTGTACAACTTTTAATCGACTCCGGTGCAGATGCAAATGTGATTAAACCGGAAACTTGGGAAATGATGAAGAGCCAAAAAGTTCGCATCAAGAGTTCCGTTAAAGGCTGCTCCAAAGTGTTGAAAGGCTATGGTAGTGACAAACCGTTGACTATTATTGGTTCATTCAAAGCTGAGATTATGGTTGGAAAGATGAAGACAGATGCGGAATTTTTCGTTGTACAAGGTGGACAGCGAGACATTTTGGGTGATGGTACAGCGAAGCAGCTCGGTGTCTTAAAGGTGTGTCTACACGTACATGAAATTGGTGTGGAGAAAAACCATTCAGCAAGATTAGTGCAAGCTGAAATCCACATGAAAGAACATGTTAAGCCAGTGTTTCAACCATTAAGGCGTGTACCTATTCCCATGGAGGAAGCGGTAAACAAGAAATTAGACGAACTCCAAGACCGTGACATTATCGAAGTAAAACAAAGGCCAACGACATGGGTATCACCTCTGGTAGTCGTGGGTAAGGCATCAGGGGAGCCACGAATCTGTTTAGATCTTCGGCGAGTAAACGAGGCAATTGTGCGAGAACTCTTCCCCATGTCTGTTGTGGAGGAGTACTTAGCTCGACTTGGTCATGGAAAGGTGTGGAGCAAATTGGACATAAAAGAAACATTTCAACAAGTGGAACTGACTGAAGCATCGAGAGATATTACTGCATTTATAATCAACAGGGGTTTGTTTCGCTTTAAGAGGATGCCATTCGGGTTGGTGAGCGCACCCGAGATTTTTCAGCGAATCATGGAAAAGCTACTGGTGGGTTGTGAGGGTACCTACTGGTATCTTGACGACATCATCGTCAAAGGGGAAACTCGAGAGATTCACGATAAAAACCTAGAAAAGGTAAATTAATCGGGGTTTCACCTGGCTATTTTTTTAAATATCTGTTATTACTTTACTTAAATTTTGAAATAAACTGCAAATAAAGATGTTATTCTAATACAACGTAAATTCAAATGATTATAGGTGTTGGATAAACTCAAAACCAGAGGAGTAGAACTAAACTGGGGAAAATGTGTCTTCGGGGTTACAGAATTAGAGTTCTTGGGTCACCGCATATCAGTGGAAGAAATCAGACCATCTCAAACAAAAGTTTCTGCGGTTTTATCGTTTCGTCCTCCAACTTCGGAATCGGAAATTAGAAGCTTCTTGGGATTGGCGAGTTACTTGAACAAAATTATTCCCAACCTGGTTACAATTGCACAACCACTGCGAGAATTGACCAAAAGAGGGGCGAAGTTTGTCTGGGGATTGGCTCAAAATAACTCGTTCGAGGAGATTAGAAATACATTGGCGGCAGCATCAAATCTAGGATTTTTCGATCCTTCAGATATAACAGCAGTAGTGGCTGATGCAAGCCCTACTGGATAAGGAGCTGCCTTGATTCAAACTGATTCGCAAGGACAAGGTCGTATTATTTCTTACGCTTCCAAATCATTGACGGATACTGAGCGTAGATATTGTCAAACGGAGAAAGAAGCATTGGCACTAGTTTGGAGTGTAGAAAGGTTTCGGATGTACCTGTATGGAAGAAAATTTGATTTGGTGACTGATTGCAAGGTTCTGGAATTTTTGTTCACGTCCTGTTCTAAACCTTGCGCACGCATTGAAAGATGGGTGCTCCACTTACAGTCTTTTGATTATCAGATCGTACATATCCCTGTAGATCGAAACATTGCTGATGCCCTCTCACGGCTGTCAACGTTAAATGCTGTTCCGTTCGATTCCAATGAAGTGTTTTTTATTCAAGAAGTAGCTGTGTTCGCTGCTACTGCTGCTGCTCTCAAGTGGGAAGAAATCGAAGAAGCGAGCACACATGATGATGAACTGAGCAAAGTGGTCGAATGATTCAAAACGACGAGCACCAAAATTTACTATTAGCTTTTAGAGTGTTGGCGAACGAGCTTTGTGTGGTAAATGGAGTTTTGATGAGAGTGGATCGCATAATCATACCTAGAAAACTTCGGGAGAGAGTGCTATGTTTAGCTCACGAAGGCCATCCTGGTATAAGACTGATGAAAAGCCATCTGAGAACGAATGTATGGTGGCCGAATATGGATCAGTAAGTCGAAAAGTTCGTGAGGCAATGCAAAGGATGCGCAGTGGTAGCAGCGCCACGTGCTCCAGAACCAATGATCTGGAAAGAGCTTCCAAGCCAACCTTGGATAGACATTGCAGCGGATTTTCTGGGTCCGTTGCCGGAGGGTCAATATCTGTTGGTTGTTATTGATTATTACAGTCGATACATGGAGGTTGTAGAAATGAGTTCCATAACCGCAGCTGACACAGTGGCTGAACTGGCCATTATATTCAGTCGATATGGTCTTCCAGTTAGTTTGCGTGTAGACAACGGGCCTCAATTTAGTGAGAAATGCAAAGAATTTCGGGGATTCTGCAGTTCCAATGGAATACAGATTGTCAACACCATTCCGCTGTGGCCTGCAATGAACGGAGAAGTGGAGCGGCAAAATCGGTCTCTTCTTAAGAGACTAAGAATTGCTCAAGAACTCGGCAAAGATTGGAGAGATGAAATGCGGCGTTATTTGTTAACGTATCACTCAACAAATCATACCACAACGGGAAAATCTCCAGGAGAGCTGAAAATTCGCAACAAACTACCTCAAGTCCCACTTACGAAGGCGGAAGATGGAGAAGTTCGTGATAGAGACATGATCATGAAAGAAAAGGGAAAGGTTTACGCAGATAACAAGAGGAAAGCTCATGAGAGTGGTTTTGATGTTGGTGATAATGTACTGGTCAAGAGAACAAAAAAGGATAATAAATTAGATACGACGTTTGCTCCTGAGGAATATGCCGTGGTAAAGAAACATGGAAGTGTTACAACAGTTAGGTCACACGTTACTGGCAAGGAACGCCGGAGGAACGTCGCTCACTTAAAAAGCTAGAATATCCAGACAACAAGGACAACGATACTCAACAAAGTTCAAAAAGAAAGAAGGTGGAGCCGTCACATTTCAAAGATTTTATACCACATTCATTTTGTAATGTCTGAGGGGGTTGTAGGGTCGCGCCCCTCGACGCTCGCCATACCTGTCGATGTTATAACCTTGCTACGAAAGAGAGTGTGAGAGTAGAAGACAACGACAAGACAGATAGGCTAGATCGGTCGAAGAGAGCGGACGCGATAGCGAACGGTGGTTATTAGGAAGTGAATTAATAAAGGGGATTAAACAGATCAAACGATTGTGTGTGTTTAACTTATTGGAAGAGGACATCCCAACAGTTCCCACCGTAAGAAGGTATTAAAGGAAGATGGGCAGCAGAGAAACACAAAGATACGTCCGATTCGTAGCGCGTTTATTTACTTATAAAAAAATACACCGTTAAAACAATGTAATCAATTCAACCAATATTACTTCAGTGTTACACACTCATACGAGAATTACTTATTTTACTCTTGGTTATTACCCATTGTGATTAGATTAATCTTAATACTCCTCCTTAATCTGATCACTGTTGCAATCCTAGCTTCAAACAATGTTTGTTGAACAGTGTTGGCCCAAGACCCTTAGTCAACATATCCGCTGGTTGATTACCGGTTGGTATGTACTTTACTGCTACCTTCCCATTTAAGACACATTCTTTGATGAATTGGATTTTCACTTCCGTGTGTTTGAGCCGTTTCGATGGTGCATCAGATTCAGCAATCACAATTGTAGACTGATTGTCCTCAAAAATGTTGACAGGTTTCTGTTCCAGTAATTCTAATTCCTCAAACAACTTACGGAACCAAAGCGCTTCACAGATGCAGTCTGCCAGTGCCGAGCATTCGGCTTCCGTTGATGAAAGAGCAACCGTTCTCTGCTTCTTAGTGCTCCACGCTGTAGTAGCTCCATAGACTTGCAAAACATGACCAGAAACAGAATGTCGGTCATTTGTATCGGTCGCCCAATTCGCGTCAGCGTACCCCACAATCTGTCCAACTGCTGACTCGCTCTTCTTATACACTAATCCGTGGTTCGTTGCGCCACGCAGGTAGCGAAGCATTCGCATTGCGTGAATCCAGTGATTGTGGGCCGGGTTACACTGGAATTGACTGAAGTATGAAACCGCAGCACTCAAGTCCGGACGCGAAGTGACTACAAGGTAGGTCAAACATCCGATTAACTCCCGGTACGGTTTGTCCAATATTTCCGGCACTTCCGTCTTCTTCAGCTGCAAGTTTGCTTCAATTGGAGTGCTTGCCGGCTTGCTTTTCTCCATTCCGAACCGCTTAAGCACTGCTTCCGTATATCCTGGTTGACTTAGCTTGACAACGCCTTCCGCCGCATTTCGCTCAATTTTCAACCCAAGGAACATTTCGGCTTCCCCAGGTCTACCATTGTGAACTCCTGCCTGAGCAACTGTTTGACTATCTCAACCTCACGCAGGGCCTTGGAGAGGACCAGTATGTCATCGACGTATAACAGTAAGTACACTGGTCCAGACTTTCCATGGCGCACATACAAACAAGGGTCTTCCTCACATCTCTGAAAACCAATCTGATCGCAAACTGATTGAACCGATCGTTCCAGGCTTTCGAGGCTTGTTTCAGCCCATAGATGGATTTGTTTAATTTAAATACCTGGGTCCCCTCCTCAAATCCTCTGGGCTGGCGCATGTAAATATCCTCCGATAGTCGACCGTGCAAGAATGCAGACTTTACATCCATTTGATGGACCACAAGATCGTACTGATTGGCTAAGGCAAGCATTGTCCGAACTGTGGACATTTTGGCAACCGGCGCGTATGTTTCAGAGAAGTCGAAGCCATACCGCTGGCTAAACCCCTTTGCCACCAGCCTCGCCTTACGTTTCTGGATGCTTCCGTCCGAGTTCAACTTCAACCGAAAAACCCACTTGCAATCAATGGCTATGCGCCCTTTAGGAAGTTCAACAAGCTGCCATGTCTCGTTTTCAGCCAACGAGCTCAGTTCCTCTTCGATTGCTCGTTTCCAGTCAGGCCAGTCCTCCATCCTTTTCAGATCCTCGATGCTAGCAATGTCCTCGACGTAACTCTCCGCGTTCAAGGCGAAAGCAGCACAGATGTAGTCCTTCAGCTTGGATGGTGGGCTCCGCAAACGTTCACCTCGACGTACCACGCCGGATCCGCCGGACTGCTTCGCGTCTTCGTCGCCATTTCCAGCTTCAACATCGTTTTCGCCATGTCCGCCTTCTTCGTCGTTCTCTTTTTCAGCATATTCTTCGCCGTTCCCAGCTTCAGCAATTCCGGAACGATTATCACCTTGCTCTTCCGTATCAGGGTTACACGACATGGGTCCGGCCAACTGACGCTGGTAGCTGGAATCCTCCTCATGTTCCGCTTCGACCCCTCGAACCTTTGCTGCAAACGGTGACTCCTCAATAACGACGTCACGAGCAAGGAATACTTTCCGGCCGTCCCACATTCGATAGCCGTTCACGCCATATCCCACCAAATGGCACACCTGCCTGCGAGAATCTAACTTCTTCCGTTTTTCTTTCGGTATGAGGCAATAGGCCTTGCTACCGAAAATGCGCAACTTTGACACGTCAGGTTTTTGACCGTGCCACTTCTCAAACGGCGTTTGGTTCTCTTTCACAGCTGCAGTGGGACTACGATTTATCAAATATACGGCCGTGAGTACAGCCTCACACCACATAACCTTGCTCATGCCCGAATCTTCGATCATCGATCTCGCCCTATCCATGATCGTGCGGTTAAGCCTTTCGCTAACACCGTTCTGTTCTGGGGTGTAGGGAACAGTATATTCAAGTTGGATGCCCTTGCTGCGACAGAACTTCTGAAAGTCTTCACCGACATATTCGCCGCCGTTATCGCATCGTAGGCGACTGACACGGCTACCAAACTGTGCTTCTGCCAAGGCCACATATGTTTGGAAAGCATCCAAGGTCTCATCTTTGGTGCGCAGGAAATATACCGCACAGAAGTGCGTAAAATCGTCAGTGAATGTAATAAAATAACGCTTACCGTTCCAGGCTGTAGGCTTCATGGCTCCACACACATCACTGTGGATCAGTTCGAGGGTCGAGAGCTCCGTAGTAACGGCATCTGCTTGAACGGCTTCCTTGTCTGCTTACCTTTCATGCAGGGGCGCATACTGCGCCACCGGCTTCAACACTACTCTTCAGCTCAAGGCCATTCACTATTTGTCCACTTACCAGCTGCGATAATCCACTCTTACCGATATGCCCATATCGCCTATGCCACAGTTCCACATCGTTCAGGGGCTTCACACTTATCAACACTTCCGATTTCACTTGCTTCACAACATCGACGTTCAGCTCGTACAGCCGATCACGCTGACTGGCGCTGCATACCACTTCACCATCCCTCTTGATCATGGCTTCATTGTTTGCAAACACTACCTCCATTCCCAACTGATCAAGAAAACCACTTCCGACTCGCCGCAATGAGCCTTTTCGTTCTTCTTCGCTTTGTTCTTCTTCGCAGCATTTGTTTGCTTGTTGGAGGGACACTCAGAACGTTTGTGACCGACTTTTCCGCACGAATAACATTTGAACCTCGGAGGGTTGCCACTTCTGCCGGCGAAAGCGGTCGAATCTTCTCCCGTCCCCCAACGTCACAATTCTCACGCTTAAGGCTTTCACTAAGCAACCGCGATTTCACAAAATCAAGAGTACACTGTTGGGCGGGGAGCGTTTCAAGCACAGTCACAAGCTGCCCATACGACCGGGGCATCGTTTGCAATAAATAAAACACTACCAAACCAACAAGTGCGATTGCAGTGAGCTCGACTCGTCAAATTTCATGGCCGATAGCTTTTTCAACAAGTAGAATTGGCCGGAGATGCCTTTTCGCGCAAACGTGTTTTGCAAAGTCGTCCAGATTTGTGCCGGACTTCGCTTCCCTTTGATATGCTCAAGTTGCGAATCCGCAATATTCCGGATGAGCACCGACTTGCATTTGACGTCTTGCTTCTTCCGCTCCGCCAATTTCTTCTCCTTTTCACGTTTCACTTCAGCCGAATCACCCTGTGCCACTTGGAGCTCCGCCACTTGATCCGCCTCCGAGCCGATGCAATTGAGCAAATTTAGTTCCTCGAGGTGCACTTCCATTCGGAAACTCCAATTTGCGTAATTGGAGCCGTCGAACAAATGAATCTTTTTTCCTCCTCCATTGTGCGCGGCCGGGAAAAAACACTCGAAATCAACGCGAAAAAACTGATCGTCGGAAAATTTTCACTAACTCGCGATTTTTGCACACGCCGAGACACGATCGAACACGATTTTTGCTGGGCCCATAACCTATTAAAGGAAGATGGGCAGCAGAGAAACACAAAGATACATCCGATTCGTAGCGCGTTTATTTACTTATAAAAAATACACCGTAAAAACAATGTAATCAATTCAACCAATATTACTTCAGTGTTACACACTCATACGAGAATTACTTATTTTACTCTTGGTTATTACCCATTGTGATTAGATTAATCTTAATAGAAGGAAGGTGAATTTCAGGCAGTTTCACCTTCATAATCGTTGTTTCAGAACGGTCACCATGTTGACCTGTTCTAGCAGTGGTCGAAACAGATGGGGGTGGAAGCTGCATCGCAAGCAAACTCGCCTTTGCCACACAATACCGGTCTTCGAAACTACTCAGCAAAAGATCGTTCTCTTCTATGAGCTTTCGTTTCACGCCCTCGTCAGCCTTCTCTCCAGTGGTCTCCAAAACCAGCTCAATTTGTTCACGCACCTCGTAGAACTCCTTGCAAGTGGTTTTCAGCATTTGTATTCAAACACCGATTTGATATTCGTCCCATGTTTGCTCATAATTGATGACGAATTTCTCCACACCACCCAACCTACTCAGCAATCGACGTTCACGCTTATGCAGCTCTCGTATCTCCGGCATAATGCAATCAAACACCTTTCACTTCACTATGATTAACTACGGGCAACGTATTATGGTTTCAGTTGAAAACCGAATTTTTCGACTAGCGACAATCGATATTACTCTCGTTCTGTACGTCATACCTAATGTCGGAAGTAGTGCGCTGTACAGCGCATCTGATGCGCTATACAGCGCACTACTTCCGACATAGTGTATAACGTACAGAACGAGAGAAAAATCGATTTTCGCTAATCGATAAATACGGTTTTCAACTAAAAGCATAATAATTAATCGAATTTCATTCACCGCACAACCTTGCACTACACTCCCGATCGACTCAATGTTCCACAAATCGCGACCTCGACAAGACAGTTTGACTGCGTAATGAGCGACTGCAGGGGAAACAACCCAATAAAATAAACAGGCCAATCAATCCAGCAGAACTTCCGAGACCAAATCAGACCTAGCAAATGAACACCACAGGGCTACGCATCAAGAAAGGACAACACTAGCATGCATTTTCAATCAATTTATCTCCACAAATTTACAAACAGAACATGCACTACTTCCCTCCTCACGCTGGCTAAACATGTCCGCTTCTACGATGTTTCGTCTCGTTGTTCGGGCGCTCCGTGATCCTCTTGTTGTTCCTCGCACAAAATGTCTGTCCGTTCACAATCGCGATGAACTACACGATGGCGCCGCGATCTGCTCACAATAACCGCTGAACGGTTTTCACAATGAACGATTGCATACTCGCAACCGCTTTTCGACACTGTTCTCGGGAAAAAGTTCACTTCCACAAATGTTCCGAGCCGTGCAATTAAATTGCCGACGGCTTTCGCGCACTGATAGTCAGTTTTTTTACAGCCACAATCCACACAAAGGACTTTCTGCTTGTCCTCGCAATTTCTCCGAAAATGTTCGGAAAGTGTCCAAATGTCCAACTTAAAATCCGGTTCGAAGGACCAAAATGTTCGCGCCGTCGCAGAAAGTTCTTTCGGACACTTCACAAAAACTCGGGTTTAATAATAACACCTTTATTTCACGCACACTAACTGAACAACACGGTGTTTACTCCACGACGATTTATTTAGACTGAATTTCTAATTCTCTATTGTATAACAGCTGACTCGATCGTTAGCGATCGGACGAACAGTAGCTGTGTGAACAAGCAAGAGAAGAATCTGATTTATAAGCCAGGTATTATAATGATTTACCTTAATTAGTGTTACTAGTAGTTTGGTAGAAGAAATATTGTAAAGAAATATAAACCATTGTGAACCAAGCTTAAAATATTAAAATCGTCACTAGCGCCACACCAAAAGTAGCTGGCTTCAAGAACTATCGCTCTCTCCAGTCCTCTGGTTTTAGCCCAATGGGCTCTTCAGCTTTGTTTAATGTTTTATGTGTTTTAGGTGTTGTGTATGTTTTGTGTTTTATTTATTTTTTCAGTTCAACCCGTGGGAAATTGTTTATTAATATGTGATAACCTACTTAATCTACAACTAAAACTACAATTTGAACATCCTAGGGGTGGGGAACCAGTTTCCGGATGATCTGGAGATTCGATGTCAGACTGATAGACTCACTAAAGCGATCGTCGAGCAATTTTATCTCGGCCAGACGGTGGACCTCAGATGTTCTTGTCTTCGGAGGGGTGTTCGGGATCATCCTGAGGAACTTATTTTGAACACGCTGAAGTTTCAGGTGATATGTTTAAGCGCAACTCTCCTAGATGGGCATGCCGTACACTATGACTGGAAGTATGATTTGCTTGTTGACAGCAAGCTTGTTTTTCAGGGATAATGTAGACCTTCGGTTGATCAATGGGTACAGTAGCTTCAACAGAACGTTACACTTAGTGACAGTTTTGTCAACCTGCTCCCTGAAAATAAGCTTGCTGTCTATTGTAACGCCAAGATTCACAGCTGATTTGGCCCATTCCACCGTTGAGTTGTTTAGGCGGAACAAATCTGCGAGAATTGGAGTGTGGGAAAAGGATGACCTGGGTCTCCGCCGCGTTGCTACAGATCTTCAATTCGGTGAAGTATTCTGATAGAATATTCAGGCTTCGCTGTTGTTTCGCTGTAAGCGCTCTTGTTATCCTACCGTTGTGGAAGACCTGTCCTGTCCGACAGATAGTTTTTAATTAGCTTCACCAGGAAGATAGGAAAATTGTATCTTTTAGGCTTATACACCAGGCCACCGTGCTTTTTCGATATCGAGAAGTGCCATGGCAGATGATTTCGCAACAGACTTGTTCCGCTTGAGGATCTTTCCCAGGTTTCTGGATGGAAATGACTTTGGCTGACTTCCACTACGTGGGGAGTAGCCAAGTCAGAGGCATTGGTTGGAAACCATCGCCAGATGGGTAAAGAACCGGGGGCTCAATTGCTTGAGCTCCAAGTTCAAGATGTTATCGAAACCTAGGGCCTTTATGTTCTTTGAGCTTTTGATATAGGTCAACAATTCGTCAGTTGAGATCTCCAACTCCTCTGTGAAGTCGTTGGGACTTAGATGCATGTTAGTAATAAACGCGCTAACGGCAGCTTCGTGTGGACTGACAATGTTTTGCCCTAGATTATGAGAGCTGACTCAGCAACTTTCCTGAAGGAGTTATCAAGTGATCCTTAGAGCCATTGTTGTCTAGTGGAATCAACGATGGAATGGGCCTTGGCTTAGTTTTTGAAACAGGCTTTGCACAATCTAGGAGAGAGCGGATCTTGTCAGGAAAATAGTTATTCTTAAGGTCCACCATTCAGGCCATGATTATTTTCGTCACTCGATTACAGTGACTTTGAAGCGTTGGCAAACCATTTTGCTGGCATTGCCTTCGAATGGCGTTTCGCAATTGTATTAAATCTTATTTGGATCTATCAATGGGTACAGAGTTGCTCACCTGATCAATCACCGGTACATGTTGCTCCCGAGCCTGGGTGATCGCTTGCTCGATGCTCTGCAGCTGCCGTCCGATGTCATCAACCGACTCAAGGTGCATGTTGAAGTTGATGTTGTCGTCAACGTGTTGTCGGAACCTCTCCCAACTGGCGCGATGGTAGTTTCGTCTGATGATTCGATGCCGATTGACCGAAGAGCCAACTTCGGCCACCACCGGATAGTGGTCGATGTTGTTCCCATGTTGGTGAGGAAGATGTCGATTGTTGAATGGACACCAGATCTGCTCAATCGGGTGGGAGTATCCGGGCCCAGGACGGTATATTGGCCCTCTTCCAGGTCTTCCTGCAGTACTATTCCATTCCGGTTGCGTCGAGTGTTCCCCAGGCTTCATGTTTCGCATTCATGTCGCCGGCGATGATGAATTGCCCCTGCCTCCGAGTTAGCTTACGGATGTCGTTCCGTAGGATCGTTGTTGTTCAATGGGCGGTGCTGCTCGACCTCGACTGCGATGGCTTCGATAGGCTGCAGCTGAATGCTCGGAAGCAGATGGCAGTTGATGTTGTACCACAGGGCGATCGCAACTCCTCCTCCACAAGAGCCGCTACGATCAAGTCGCATAATCCGGTATCGTGGGATCAAAATGCAGATTGCCGGCTTGAGATGTGTCTCGGCGACGATGGCAATGTCAACGGCTTCCTTGTTAAG